>CAXAMN010002892.1:103813-143265 GCA_963970005.1 Durusdinium trenchii | reverse complement strand
CAAGTGCCTTACTACTAGGAACAAGAAGCTACTAGTAACAAGTGCATCGCTTCTAGTAACAAGTGCCTTACTAGTAGGAACAAGAAGCTACTAGTAACAAGTGCATCGCTTCTAGTAACAAGTGCCTTACTACTAGGAACAAGAAGCTACTAGGAGCAAAGGGCATCGCTTCTAGTAACAAGTGCCTTACTAGTAGGAACAAAAAGCTACTAGTAACAAGTGCATCGCTTCTAGTAGCAAGTGCCTTACTAGTAGGAACAAGAAGCTACTAGTAACAAGTGCATCGCTTCTAGTAACAAGTGCCTTACTACTAGGAACAAGAAGCTACTAGGAGCAAAGGGCATCGCTTCTAGTAACAAGTGCCTTACTAGTAGGAACAAGAAGCTACTAGGACCTTAGGAACGCTACCAACACCCCCCGCAGGTCCCGCAGGTCCGGACGCCACCGAGGTTGGAGGCCATCCGCTACGAGGGTTGTTTCAAAGAGAGCGAGGAAAACAAGGACGAGAAGAAAATAGTAAAGGACACCGGCCCAATTGGACGTCATAGGAAAGCTGCCACCACCCTTGGTAAAGATGTCTCTGGATTCATAACGCAAAAAAGAAGCAGATCCAGAGACAAAAGAACGTGAGTTCGGATGTGAAAGGGTGTGTGCGACGTGAAACTGGCTCATGCATGGCATCTACAGCAATCACCGGACTCCTTGGCCCACGAAGGCAAGCGGAGCATCGATAGATGCGACACGAAGGCAGAACTAAGCCAGGCCAGAAGGCTTCCGGATGCAGCAAGAAGACGAAGCTTTTTGAAACAACATAAGCTTTTTCTGGCACGGCATAGTACAATGTCTCCAAGGAAAGAGACAATTCGTACACCTTCTTTCAGATCGTCGCCTAGTGCATTCAAGTGTCAGGCTCCGCCAGTCGCCGACTGCTATCACAGCAGCTGAGATATTGCCCGCCCGAGGCAGGGCCTCAACTGTGACATGCGGAGGTAGTCTCCCCGGTCTCCACTCAGCTGCTTGTGCGGAGGGTAGAGGGCCTTTCTTGAGTCCGACTGTAGCCTGTCGATTGCTTTGTCTCTTGTGAGAGGGACAACCACCATGCGATAGGATGTGCAAGTCTTGCCATGGACAGGAATTTTGATGGACCATCTCACCCCTCCAGTTCAAGGAAGAGAACCACCACAAGACCTATGCTGTTTTTCTTCACCAAAACTTCTCTATTGTGCCAAGTGGCAGCAGTTGCCAGGCAGTCCTAAATTAGCACAGCCTTGGTTGGAAGCGCACAGCGCGGCATCCGCGGGCTGCGAGGGCAACGGTGCCACGGTTCCTCCCAACGTCACGTCCTGGCAACACGTGACGTAATCCGCTGCTACCGCATTCTCCACTCAAAAGAAGGACTGTAACACCAAAGAAGGAAAGGAAAGGAAGGGGAACCTGCAGTAACAAGGCAAGGACTTCACTACAAGCTGCGAGTCTTGGTCTTTGTATATCGGAGGCCCCAAATACCTTGCGGAAGAAGTAGAAGATACATTGGTCATTGCGTTTTCACGCCCGGCTGTGCCAAAAGTCGGTCCGCGACATGTTCCTCGATTCACTTTTACAGTAGCTGTAGCAGAGCTGCAAGAAACTACCAGCTGACCAAAAAACAAAGAAAAAGCATATGAAGCCCATGATGTCAAGACAGCAAGCTAGCAGCATCTATATAAGTAATTGAGCACTTGACCACACGTGGTGAATCCTATTTTGTCCACATCTCCAAAGCTGAAAAACCACCTCTGGCATCCACAAATCATCCAGCCAGGGCACTGTTTGACATGCACGGAAGTCCACCTTGCCGGGCTTGGGACACGAGCTCCCCACCAGTACAGCCAGCCTGGTAGCGATGGACTGATCGTGAGGGGACGAACTTCAACAAAGTTTCGGAGCAAGCCAGCATCCAAAGGTCTCCAGGGGGTGTGGACTCGGACTGAGGTTGCATGTTTGATGTCAATCCCTTCTCAAAGATAGGATTGATCACCTACATGCAGGTGATGCAGATCTCAGGTGTCAACAAGTTGCCACCGCCCCACTTGTCCTTGAAGAGGAGCAATTGTTCCAGAGTCGACTGGACTCAACTCCCCCAGAGGTTCATTCAGGTCACACTCCCCACAAGGCCGCTTGCAGTGGACGAGGATACAGATCCATCGCTCCAGGTGCTGCGACGGCCGGAGTGATGCTACGTCCTTTTTCAATCTTTTTCAGCTACGGCCGGCCGGCCTTTTGGGGTCTGAAGTATGCACTCCTCCCAAAATATGGTGGATGGGCCAAGAGTTCAGCTGCAAAAAAACAACTCTGATGCATCCTGTGATGGCACCCTGACGCCGCATTTGTTCAACCATGACATTGAGATGTTGCAGCAGTCTGGTATTGTCCATCCTCGTTGGGTCTTGGCTGAAACCATGGACCATGGAGTCACAGCTGATCTCTGGCTGCAGCGGCTACAGCCCAAAAGCTCAGGAAGCCACGATCAGATGGGCAGTGTGTATTGTCCGGTCAAAGGGTTCATTCCTAGCTAGTACCTGAAGATGAGTGCAGAGTGTGAGTATCATTTGTTCAATTGAAGATCCAAACTTTCAAGCGAAAAGAATAGCAGTCCTCCAAAAGGTGGCAAAGAAGAAAAACATAGTCTGCAAAAATAGACATATATGTATATAAAATGTTCCAACAATTCCTGAAACAAGTCATTCAGACTATCTCAAAAAACATCAAGCTCGTGATCAGGTCTAGCAGTGTAGCAGTCACCCTCAGCCAGCCTAAGTTGCACCCTCTGTCAAGCGCGAGCAACTAAAAGACTGAGGGTAGGTGTGCACCTGTATAACAATGCTTTTGTTTAGCATTGTTTACGCTTTAGTTTAGCACCTGATTCCATTCTGCCATCGTCCACCATCCCCCCCATTCTCCAGTCTGAGCGACGGCCGCAGCGAACCATAGCTGGTTAGGGAGGTGTTGATGGAACCGGCGGTCCCTTTTGATACTGGTGACGTCATTTTCGGTCTTCGTTGAGCAGTCCGCGTTCGATGGAACTCTCCCGAGCATGTGAGGCGAGACCATTGCTCTTGCCTTTCTGTGCTTTGCTCTTGCCATATCAAGCGGCTAGCTTGGCACAAGGATCCCTCCATGGTGGGATTGCAAGCTAAAGGAATCTGGGGTTCCAGGGCTTGTGAGAATCACCTTTGAACCAATTATCATGATGTCTTTATGCCAGAGCCTGAGGCCAAGCAACGATGCGAGCTTTCTTCACCGAGCAGTGTCTGGACAAGAAGCCAAAGTCTTCTTGTACAGGTTGGTTTCCATTTTGCGTTTCAAACAGAAAAACTGAAGGTCTTTGTGAAATTGGGAAAGCACGACTGCCAGTGCCGCATTTGGTTCCACTCCGGTTTCACAACCCGTGCAGGGCCCTGTTTGAGGGTTTAATCATGGGCAGCTACAAGGAGATGCAGACTGTCCGCGGGTCTGTTCTTCTGATATATGATATTTAAATATGTACTGCACATATATATATATATATATATCATATACAGTATCGTCACCATAATAATAGCACAGAAATGCAAAGCTGGCCACAGGGATGGCACCTGCTGTTGCATGGCCGCCTCCTCAGCATCATGCTGGATCTCCTCGCTGAGAGAATGAAAGGTGCTGAAACAGCAAAAGTTGGAGACCCCAGTGACAGGAAAATGGTCATCATAAGCTTTTTCCGCAGATGGCGACAGCTATGGGGTTCTTACTTCAAATAACAACGAGCTGGCTGTGCGCGCTTTTGAGACAGGGTGCCGGAGCCGGGTGCTGGTGCTGGCGGTGCGCGTAGTGGAGACACGCCAGGCTGTACTGCGGCGTTTTCTCCCAGTGTACAAAAGGTTCCTGTGTGTGCTTTGGAGTTGCTGGCAACGCAGCGCGCAGTCCAGAAAAATATTGTGCATGTTTTTGCTATCTGGGGTCTGTCCTGGTGTACTTTCTGGATATCCGCGAAAGGACAGTTGAAGTTTCCTTTAAATCCGACAGAGAAAAGCAATCCGAAAGGGAATCAGGTGAGGCATGAACGGTGGATGTTACATGTGGCAGTTCGAGTTAGGATGGACCTTTTCTGGTCGATACTCCCCATCATATCTGTTCAAAACTCACCATGTCCATGGTTCAAAGGAGAACTCTGGATGTCAACCAGCAAACTCTGAACCCCACAAGCCAGGAACCCATAGGAACCCATAGGAACCTCACCAAGCCCATTTGGTTGGTGCACGATCGGATTCTACAGGAAAAAAATGTATATTAAATCTTAAAGATTTCTTTGTTAGTGTGTTCTTCCATTCTGTGCCATCCACTGTCCAATTACATGGCTCCTGTCAAACAAGTGAGTCTGTGTTGGCACAGGCTATCCAGAAGCATGCATCATCAACCAGAGATAACCATCACACTTCAGATGCAAACTCTCAAGCAGTCTTGACACCTCAACTGATGTTCAGGAAACACCGCTAATTCGTATTTGCAGACCCTGAAACCACTTTTCAACATCTGGGGATCTCTTGAAGCCCCCCCTTTTTCCCAGCTCTCCCGCGTGCGCCGCATCGGGAATGCTTCAGCCTCGGAAAAACCGAATCGCAAGGATTGGTGGCAAAGTGGAGGTGATCGCAAAGGAGTGCCGCGACCCTCCTACCGGTTCTACCGACCTAGCTCTGAAATCAAAGCTTTCTACCCATCACCTTATCCATCACCTGACCCACATCCAAGAAACCATCATTGGATCGCACATGTTTCTTCTTCCAGGACGTTTTGGCAGGAAACTCTTAACAAAACTGTGCGAACCTTAACATGGTTGTTACCTCATGTTAACAGCTTTTGAGTCAGCTGGTCATCAAGAGGTGGCCTGTACAGCTCCATCTTGGAGTCAACACTGAAGCTTTTCTAAGTCTGTGTCAGGCTCCATATGAAAGACTACATCTTAATGGCTCCACAAGCACCAAGAACTCTCCAGTCTCCAAGTTGACCTTCAATTATATAGATCTTCTGATGCTCAAGAAGATGCGGAGGCCTAGTTTCATCTGCTAAGATGAGACCGTGCCATGGTGGGAATGTTGAACCAGACCTTTGGAAGTGTCAACCGACGCAAAAGGCGCTTGGGCACCAGCATCACGGCACTTCAGCGAAGTCCAAGGTCCATCTTTCGTGAGGTGCATCAAACTTTGATACACTACCTATGAAGCCAGACCCATCTGGCGCCACACCATGCAAGTCCAATCGAATTCCGCTGGGGTGCTGGCCATGAGGCAATCGAAGTAGGCCCAGCTCTTTGCTTTCAATTGGAACTTTTGGTCTTTCCGCCTGAGCAGAGGCAGAAGAACCCACGAGAACCTTGATACATGCAGTGCCAGTTCCACATCTTCATTCTGAACATGTCTCACCAACAGTACATGAAAGAAGCAATGGGTGACATAAAAACAGAGAGAGAAGGCATATCTGGCACAGATCATATGACAAAGGACAAAAACTGAAAAAGATACTTCATTCTGTGAAAAGAGCAAGGGAAAAAAGAAAAAACCGGTCACATGTCCTGCAGATCGATCCAAGTTTCCCACAAGGCCACCAGGTCCAAGACTTCAGTGACTTGAGGTTCTCGAGCCTGGAGCTCCTTAGGGGAGGGGAACATACGCCACACTGCAGCTGGATGATGCTTCAAGCACTTCGTGAATCGTGGGGCATGGCCCCAAGAATGAGTTTCCTCGGCCAAACAACCAACCCGCACCAAATGTAGAAATCTCTATATATATATAATAATATAAATATACATATACAAACAGATATGTGTACATAGATATGTGTGTCTTAAATACGATATGAACATCTTTCAGGACAGTTCTTTTTTTAGGTCCTTGGTGTCCATTTGGTGTCCATCGTCCCCGTACCATAGCCGGTGCAGCTCGCCACTCCTTGGGGATGAGCGGTGTGAGTTCTGCCACGCTCATGGGCTTTGCCAGGATCTGCCAGAGAGCTGCAAAAAAAGGATCTAAAGGGGAAGCAGAACACTGGCAGTACTTCGTGGCATCTAGCCATAGAAGGCAAAAAAGACAATGAGGAGAAGATGAGTGGGCAAGTGTTCTTGGAGCTGAATGCGTGGCTAGAACAGGCAAGAGCAGGAATGTGAACCATTGGCCTTACAACAGGGGCTCGGAACAAGAATTTCGACCTGGCATTTCAGGTGTCCTGGCTTTGTGGCAGTTCAGACACTGTGCATCTCCTTGACCAAGTGCAAAACTTGTCAAACCAAGACTCTTGAAAGGTCTGTTTGACAGTGTTTGCTTCATCAAAAATGATACAGTCAAATCCAATCAATAGGGCCCGCCATCAACCAGTAGATGCGATGCCTGATATCCACATCATCTGGTGCAAAACCTCTTTCACCCACAACCGGAAAGGGCCAAACCCAGGATCTTCCGACTCTAAAGTACCGTCCACCTGAATGAAGAAGCGCTGGAGGATCACTGAACACCTCGCATACCTGGCGTCACTGAATAGTCTCAACAGCCACTGACTGCCTTTCTGTGAATTCCCTGGCTTGGCTTCATGGCACTGGTCTTGACACTGGTCTTGGCCGTGAAAAAGCTGCGTTTGGCTTTCGTGCCACCGGTGACGCCACCGGTGGCGGACCTGGATTCCCAGCGCCTCCGACAAAGCGAGACCTGGGCGGGGCATCGGGTGGGGGCTCGATTCGGCTCGATTCCGTGTCTGGCGCCGTTCTCAGACGGTGTCGAAGGGATTTGGACCTGACATCAAACTTCATGACCTTTGGGTGGGATGAAATCATTCATGTACCAAAGTGTATGTTAAAACTGTTTTAGCCCAAATGCGCAAGAAAAAGACAAAGATCTGCCTAGCCTGTGAATCCTTACTTTCTCACCAAGAATCCTCCCGAGTCCTCTCTCGTGACAAGGCGACATGTCTTTCGAGACTTCCACGCCTCGATGGGCATCATCTCATTCAGTGCCTGCGCCAGCACTGTCCAGAAGAGTCGGAAGCGCAACCTAGAGGGGCGGCAGGACGTGCGAAGAAGACGGGACGGGTCAGGAGGTCAGGATCTGGCAAAACCGCAACAAGCCGATCTTTCCAGACACCTGCAACCTCACATCCTGCAGGACTCATCGAATGTCAACACCGAACATCGACCAGGAATAGGCGATGCGAACGCTGAGATCCCACGTTCCCCACACCAAATCGTGCAACATATATCATGTATCAAGCATATACCTATATTATAGATGAAAAACAATTGCCCACCAAAAAATGAGACCACTGTTATAATGATTTTGGGGGACTCGGTCTGCCCCATCTGCCCCAGACTTTGGGCTGCCCGGCTGCACGGCCACCTTCACCTCGTCAGACCACAGCCTGGCCCGGAGTGGCCGTCAGACCCTTCATGACCCTTCATCTCTTGGCCGCCTTGGCCTTGGCGAACATGTTCAACATGTTCTACGAACAGAGCATGGACGCTACGAACGGGGCTCCCGGCATCGCTACGAACGTAACAAGAAGGCTACTAGGAGCAAAGGGCATCGCTACTAGGAGCAAGGACGCTACATGTTCAACATGTTATTTGAAGTGATTTTGGAGCTCCAAGTTGTGGTCCATCCAGCTTTCCGCTGCCCCACATGTCCCACATGTCCCATGTCGGATGCCCATGTGGACCAGCCCCTTTATTTGGGAGTCAGACATTTCACAATTCCGGTCCTCTTCCAGGAGTCCAAGGCTGAGACCTTGGTTTGTCACACCTCCATAGGCCTCCGAAACCTTGAAAACCTCTTGGTTTGCGAGTGGTCCGAGTTGGACCTCCCCCGAATTGAAAGTTGGATAGCTGGGATTCAAAGCTTCGGTACCATACGCTGTGAGAGTAGCAAACAGCTTGCTGCAAGCCCAGAGGTATTATATAAATAGGCAAACGAAGGAGAGGTGCTCCAACAGTGGATTTGGCTGATGTAAGGGGGAATCCGTAGTTGCAAGTCCCAAAACGGTGCTTTGTTGAGAAAATCACTGCATCATCTGCACAGCTGCCACCCTCCCCATCGGATTCTGTCCCTTGCAAAAACTGGCCATCCTGAATCAATCTGAATCACCCAGACTATTGGAACATGGACCGTCCCAAGCCGGCCACATGTGTTATAATTGTCCTTCAACTGCAACCAAGTGTCGCTGCATCCAGACCCCTTCTCCTCAAAGGCTGCAGTCCTGCTCCGTTTCGTACGCACGGGAGGTCCGTCTGTACGACACGCCCGATCACAGACCTGTGGAGCTCGGTAACCGGTGACCCACACGATGAAGTGAATCACTAATTAAATTCTTATTGTTACTACTAGTAAGGCACTTGTTCCTACTAGCGAGGCACCTGTTACTACTAGCGTGGCACTTGTTACTAGTACCTTACAATCTTGATGAAGATAGAAGTGAGGCCAGTTGATTCTTGTCATCGGCCCAACATTTGCAGAGTTGAGCATGTGAGTGGACATAATCTTGGATCTAGCCTAAGGACACAGCCTAGAATGGGTCGACCCCCATCCGTTGCGGTAAAGGGCATCGGTAGCTGGGTCAGCCCCCATCAGTTATGCAGTTATGCAGGTTTTGTGCAGGTTTTTTTATCCCATGTCCACCGAGTGACCATAGACTTCAGTCTTCCCAGATTTTGTCGGATAATCATGTGGTCTGACAAACTACATGATGTTTTTCATGATTTTTCTACAAAGACTAAATTGAAACCTTGACAATCCTTGACCCAACTCTCCCCAAGCCCAGTCCAGAGACAGGCCAAGGGCTCTGCCTCCTGCAAACGAGCTCCGTCAGAAATTCGTGTCCAACGAATCCATCGAACATCGAACTGCCGGAACGGCCGGAACGCATATGACGAGAGAGAGCACGGTGCAAAGGCCACGTGGATCCATCTGCTTCGTTCGACAGCAAAACGACTGACGACTTCTTCACAAATCGATTGTCAGCTCACTTGTGTCAACCATCGGACGTCATTCCAATGGTGTCATGGCATACTGAGGCTTTTTGTCTGCATAGCAGTAGTTTCTCATGAAAGTGACAAGTAATGAGGGAAAGCAACTGGGTGTTGTGCTGTTGGCTGGGATGAGACCTCACTTTGCGTAAATACCATCCTTGGAAACAAATCTTCTGAAACCAATCAGCTCTGCATCCATCTTGTTTTAAACCAGCCAGCACAGTGCCAAAGGCAAAACGCAACCGCCAACACCATCGGCCTCGTACAAATCCATCAAGAGCATGCAGGCCTGGCTGCGGCACCAGCACAATGAACAAGTGCACAAGCAAAGCCATTCAACTTGGGAAGTGCAGCAAAAGTGCACTCTTGGAGGAGAATCGTATTTGGGTTGATCGTCAGGAGGTTAGCATGGTTCAAGTGAGGATGAAAGCTTTGAGTGGATGTGAGCCCCGTGTTAAAAGAGCCTGCAGAAAATAAGCTTGAGGTAAGTTGTTTGAGACCTGTTCTTCTTTGTCCACATCAAACTATATCAAACTCCTCCAGCTGCGGGAGATATGTGGTCTGTCTGAGAAATCAAACCATAACTTGGTCAAGCTGGCGACCAAGTCGCCTGAAAGGCAAGGATGTCCCATTGCCGCAGGTTTTGTCGATAGTCCGACTGGGCCGTTCCGCGCGTGGCGTGGCGTGGGCGAGGACGGTCTCACGTCGTCCCGTCCATAGGACGAGGTAGCAAGGATGTCACGATGTCTGCTTCAAAGAAAATTCTACACCATTTCCAAGGCCACGATTCCCAAAGCCTGTACAGGCGAAGCCGGCGAAGCCTCTAGTCTATAGGTCTTGGTGGTTTGCTCCTTTGAAAAAATACTGCAGTGGAGCCGATGTTTGTGGAACGACCCTAATTAGGAATGGACCATTGCTTAATATATATACACTCTCCAGACATTACCAAGAAACGAGAAGCTCTCAAAGCCCTCAAGTGAATTGACCCTGTTTAACGTGGAAGCTTGCAAAACCCTAGGTAGGTGTCCTTGTTTGGCAGAGTGCTTTAGTAGGCTGACAAACGAGGAAGTTTAAACAGTACCACCTAACGAGGAAGAAGTGTTTCCTAACCAAAAAAATGACATGCAAACGGTGCAGTACTCTTTTAACGAGAAAGTTGGTTAAAAAACTGCTTCCTCGTAAGTTCTGGAGAGAGTAAGTAAGGTTGGTCTATTCACAAGCAAAGAGGCTCTTGTTATTTCGGCACAACGTTCTATGTGCAGGCAAGGACGCTACTAGGGGCTCCTGGCATCGCTACTAGGAGCAAGGACGCTACTAGGGGCTCCTGGCCTTACTACTAGGAACAAGAAGCTACTAGGAACAAAGGGCATCCTGAGACGATCATGCTTTCATCCAAACTGGGCGGCCCCCACCTGCTGCTTGTGCATGGACTGTCCATTCCTCACCCACAAACCATTCTGAATCTCTGCCTGGAAGCGGAATGAGAAGGATTTCTGGAAGCAAACATGTTGGATTTCTGGAAGTATAAACATACTGGCCAACAACGATGCGATAGCACAAAGGAGCAAAACGTAGAACCTGAACCCTTGAATCAGCGTTCACTGGGCTGAATGAATCTACTTGGATGGCAAATGGTGTCACATTACCAGTTCCTACCAGTGCCTCACGGAGACTGACCCTACTGAACCCGTCATTCTGCGTCCATCTCCAATCCTCGAAGCGCAAGGTCCGCACCAAGTGGGTCATAGTGTGGACCTGTCAAGAGGAGTTTGGACTCGGTGAAAAACTCGGTCCTTTCGCATGGAAGCAATTCATCGGACATGGGGAGTCGATGCCCTTTCGGCCCTTGCTCTAGAAACCTTTGGTATGATAACATGGCAAACCCACGTGTCAAGAGAAAAAGCCGTGCTCATGGACGCTCCTTCCGTCTAAGCTCGTGCTCGTCACTTCCGAATCGACCACCGCTGCGCGTTGCACCAGGAAGTCCGATGGGAAGAGCTCCCGCCAATCGCCCGGCTGTTCTGCGGAGAAGGCGAGAATGACATGGCGGGGAACCAAGTGTTGCTAATCAGATATCCTGTCCGCAGGATAGAACAAGCGGTTGAATCTCTTCCTTCTTATTGGATACCTCCCCAATTTGGGCAGGGGAGAAGAACACTGATGTCTACCGTGGGTGACACACGTCACCACATCCAACTGAGAAGAATTATCGTTTGACTCATTCCAACACTTGTGAATGAAACCCAGGCAGTCGTGTGAAACGGATGTCTTGCAGCTGGACTGGACATGCAAATCTCAAATCCAAGGCATGGGCACAACCTCACCTGCCTGGTAACACTCCGGAGCCACGTCCCCTGGCCTGCATTTTGCAGCAACTCCCAGTGCATGCAGGAGCTCAAGAGCCTGACATGCAGAGTGGCAAGATCCACAACTTGGCGCCTTTCTGACCTACGAAGACGAGAACTGATGCATTTCATGTGAAATGCACCGGTTTCATCGTGTGCAGCCGATCAGGTCAACCAGTTGCCCACATCTGCCACATCTTAGGCTTCCTTGAACAGAGGCTTTTGATGAAGCTTTGGAGTTGAGGGCCCAAACAGTCTCTGGAAATATCCTGGAACAAAAAGCCCTGGAATCAGCATCACCATTATCAATTTCTTACCCCGCCTCAGCAAAGGAAGGTGGAACGAAGAAAAGGCTGCGCAATTGAAGGTGCCTCACAAAGTCTAAACGGGCTGTCGTGCAGGGGTCCATGTGGATGCCCCTACGCTGGTCTCTCAGCGAGCGTGTATTAGGTGAACCCAAAAGCCAGCTTGACAGTTCTGCTGACTTGCATTTGCCATCATTTGCCCATTCGGAGGAAGGGTAGTCATATCTGTGGAAGTGTCTTTGATCATTTTGGGGAGCAGCTGGTCTCGAACCAAGTTCGGTCTCTGCAACCGCAAGACTGACTTTCAGAGATTCCACAACTGCTCAGCCATTCACGGCTGCTTGGCAAGGCATAGAACTACGCAATGAAATCCATCCACACCATTCTGTCAGGCTCCTAAAGTCTCTGGCATTGGAGATCTAGCCTGCACTAAAGGTGTCGAATGTCTGGACACCAATGAGTGCTGGTAGCATTTGGGAAGTCTTGAATTGGTCTAATTCACAGGTGTTCCTTCCGAAAACACGCGAAAGCAAACCGTTCCCGCTTCATCCGCTTCGGCTTCCGGGCTCTGAAAATTGCTACATCGCTTCAGTCCGGCGATCAGGCAGCTGTACCACGGGCGCAGCTCCTGGGGCGACTAGAAACATAGGAATAAATAGATCCAAGGGCATGCATTTGCTGATCATATGGAACTTTGTCGAAAAGCTTGCGCGGCTTGCGAGTTTACAAGTGGTGTGTGTTCGTAAAACACTTTTGCTTTGACGTCAAAACGACAACAAACAAAAACCAGGAAAACATCTTCCAGCTTTGGAGCCCCCAATCAAGTTCTCTGGAGCTTGCTCCATATTGTGCTCCGGAAGTTGTTCCGCGATCTGCTTTGGAACCTGCTCTGGAACTTGCTCCGGAACCTGCTCGGAACCTGCTCCGGAATGTGCTCTGGAACTTGCTCCGGAACCTGCTCCAAACTTTCTCCGGAACCTGCTCCGGAACTTGCTCCGAGGTCTTTATTGCTGAAGACCCCCTTAGCTTTGCTGTCATGGAGTCCTTACCTGCTTTTTTGTCCGTCTCTTTTTTCATGCAAGTAGTCATGTGGGATGTTGGCCGCTTTCCCTGAGCCCAAACATGGTCCAACCAAACTTCCATCACCCACTGCAACGGTCCCAAAAGAAAAAAGAGTGTTGCGGTCAATTCCCACGCGCCTGGAATGAGGCCTCGGGCCTCCGGCAGAAGTCCGAGAAGGGCTTCATGGCACGGAGGATCTCGATCTCCAACAGGAAGCCCTCCCAGGGATTCGCTGCAGGGAGCTGCGGGCGTGTTTGGTCAGGCAACACTGCCGAGGCGAGTGATACTCTAACTTGAGAACCATATTGATACCAAGTATAGGCCTGAGGGAGAATAAAGAACAAATTTAGTTTAGAAACAGAAATCAAGAGATTGATACTAGTGCTTCCAATGGTTTAGAATCTAGATATTGAGGGTCCGGTAACTTGGAGGTTTAGAGCACCAGACGAGCCAGAGGAGTCCAGAAAATGGACTGTTTCAGTTCAACAGCTTAAATGGTGTGTGCTGGCCAAAATTGTCTCAGTGCTGTAAGTATATGTAATAGCAGGATACCTCTTTCAGAACAGCTTTCATGAAAAATGTTTTCCAAAAAGCACAGACCCACGCATGTGCAACTTCCACAGCTTCGTTGCAAATCAACCTCAAGATCATAGACTGGTTGCTTTGCCTTCCACCTGGTTCTTGCACATGTCGTGTTCTTTTTATCAACTTTGGCATGGAAGCAGCGCGCGGCAGCTCTCGTCGCCTGAGGCTCACATGTTGTGTCGGAAACACCCACTTCCAGAAGCTCTCGTCCGATTCACTTTGGTCTAAATTCCTGGTGACAAAAACTTAGATCACTGCATTACAAGAAATGGGCGAATTCTGGTGTCCCAACCTTGATCACTTGTTGAAGAAACTCCTTTCCGGCACTCCCATTCAAAATGCAGCCATCATCCAAAAAGGAGCCCTCTCTCTGCCGAATCACCCAGGTGCACCCTCGGTCGAAAAAGTCAGCGGCATGCTTTGGCTGCTTCGCATGGCCCGTCTTGGGCGCATTTCAGGAAGGCCTCCAAGACAGGTCTTACCATCGATCGTAGAAACCCGACAGTTTCAGATTGATACATATATATATATATAAGTGGTATAAGATACAAAACTTTGGAACTCAATGTTACAATGGTGTGGCGTTGTCCCAATCCCATTGCCTTGCCTAGCCAATCCCTACCTGCCAGCTTCCCACCTCCTGTGCTCGTTTTGGCACTGGCGGCAAAGGCTGGCCATTTCATCATCCACTGCATTGTACTTTCCTTTGGCGCTGAACTGCAAGACTTCGAAGAGAAAAGGACTCAACTTGCTCAGCCACTGAACCAATAAGTGTGTTGCACCAAGCTTCTGTGGGATAGTAGTACTTGGTATGAAGATCCGCCGCGCCCAACCGCTCACTCAACTGGATGCCAGGCTTGCTGCCTTTCACAGCCTGCACGTACGTGGAAAGATACCCGATTTACTTAGGCTTGCCTGTCAGTTACGTCATTGAGAACATCTCACAAGCTTCCACCATTCAGCCCGCATACGGAAGCAACGCAATGATGCAAGCGCCAACATCCCTGAGTATGCTCAATTTGTAAGCGCCCAACGGTTGAGCAAATAGTCTAAGTGGAGGGTCAAAGAAGATTCATGGCCATGTCATCAAGTTTATTCTTGGCCAATGTTGGTCGTCTTTCGGGATGGAAAAGTGTTTCGGCGACGCAGCCCACGTCTCCTCCCCATCCACCATCCGCAAAGAGGGGCAAAGGTCTATGAGCTGATAGCGGTAGTCGCCTTGCTCCTGATATGTCCAACGGCCATGGAAGGACCTGAGACCTGGTGGAGCCTGAAACCCATGAATAGCTGCATAGCAGCGGTTTTTGGAACTGACCAGGTGACAAAAACTCAGAGAGTAGAATCACAACTGCACCAATTCAATGTCTGTGTGAAATGTAAGACAAGTGTCATCTACAAAGGGATTCCCAGCCACGCAAATGACCGTGAGCTTGCAGCAGTTGCCAATCATCTGGAGAGCCTCGAGAGCTTTGAGATGACATCGTTGCACACATAGCAATGCTTTATACCAGCAAAACACCAGAAACTGAGGAGACAGGATCACATCATTTGCCCCAGCAGAATTCTGCCGTATAATACAGCACATGATTCCCTTTTATAAAACCATGTACCCTTCATAGCGTTTGGGCGCTCCATAAAAAACACCACCGACATCACCGCATGTCATCATATGCTATCCACGTCTTCTCGCCGAAGGACCGCTCCAGGCGAAGGTCCGAGTAAGTTCTCTGAGACGTCCAAGAACTGCAAGTGCAGCAGGTCTCCCAGCCGGTCAACACCTCGGTTTTGCCAGTCGGACGGAAAATCACCAAGCACTTGTCGTCCGGTGAACCTTGTCGTTTGTCCTCGAATGATCAGTTGGATTACCGGACCTTGAACAGCTTCGTGCCTTAGGAAATTAGAAAGAATACCAGCTCTTTCTGGCGATTGATCAACTCCGAAAAAGGAAGAAAAATATCTACTGCAAATAAGCTGAACAGTTTTTAAGAAGTAACACACATGTGCCAAGCCTACCTGGATTTTTTCCAAAACATGTGCACTTTCAGTCTTTCAGTTTCATTCACCACGTACCCAGGCCTTGTTTACCCACACCTTTGCCGGGATGGCACATGTCAGATCTGTCGGATCTGTCGGCTGGGCAGCGTCGCTCGTTCTTGGAACTGCTTGAAAATCAAACTGCAGAATACCCAAGAAATGGTCCTATGCACCAAAGCATCACCAGAAGTTTGGATCCTAACAGGGCAAAGGTGCAGCTGAAGACATAGGTCGGATATCCACTACACAATATGGTAGCCTGTCACTCCGCGAGGCATCCCAAATTGCTGTCTGGGTGGCGCCGTAGCCGGTTCCGCTGCAAGCGCAAGGACTGGAGCCGCGGCAGCTGCAGCGGTAGCCGTGCCACGGAGCCCAGATCTCAGTGGGAGCGCAAAATCTGAGGTCAACGCCCTTAGCTGCGTTCATAGCTTCTTGCTACTAGTAGAACATTGTTACTATTAGTAAGGCACTTGTTACTAGTAGCGATGCACTATGCACTTCTTACTAGTAGCTTCTTGCTACTAGTAGCGATGGCCTCCAACCTACTAGCGATGGCCTCCACCCTAGTAGCGATGGCCTCCACCCTAGTAGCGATGGCCTCCACCTAGTAGCTGAGGCTCCCTGCAATTTCCAGAGGCATCCAATGAGGTGAGCTCGCTGTGACCTTCTCTCGGCTGACTGAGAACCTAAATCAAAGAGCTTACAGCTTACTGGCCAAAAGCATCACATAGATCTTCTAAACTTTGAATACCTAGCAGCACACCAATCCACAAAACCCCAGGTGACCCGGTGGCTGCTGTCTCCAATAAATGTTAAAGTGGAAAGTCACAGAGTGTACTTTAAGCTGTGTCAAAGAAAGCTGGAGAACTTGATACATGACTCCAATTCTTCAGCTTACCCAGCACAGTGTGACTCCGAGCACAGTGCTGACCGCGTCCAATTTGACTTGGCAAGAAAGGCTTGGGCCTTCCTTGGAGGATGTGTTCTGCTTGAAACGAGTGTCCCACCCACTCACACACACCCGAAAACATCTTTCGACCTGCCTGTGAGGTCGGGCAGAACCATCAGCTGCCGGTTCGCCAAGGACAAGGAGCCCATGGCACCGACCCTAGACACCCTTTGGGTGGGTCGGAGCACCACCAGGCTGTGACATGAAGACCCACGATCGAAAAAGCTCGAAAGCAAACGATCGAAGTTTCGGCAGTGGGACGCTTCCTAGCATGATCTGGCAGAGTCCTCAAAGACTTGGAAAGGCAACCACAGGGCAATAGTACCATTTGCTTCATTCGTCTGCCCCAATGATCTTTGGCGAAAATGCTTGGCTCAGTGATGCAACAGGCTCTGGCGCAAAATGCTCAAGGTTTGTGCCAGTGAGGTCACATAGGTGAGCATGCCTGCCAGATCCTTTGCGCCTCAGGTCAAAAGTATGCCTTGATCGAAGAAGAGTCAGGATCCTCTTTGGGGACAGAAAAGTCACAAAGTGAAGACACTGAAAGCATCAGTTTATTCAGGAAACCTGCTTGATTCAATGGTGTCCCAAACATTTGAGGCGGCATCTGTCACCATCTCTTTCTGCCTCTTCCCCCATCCCTCCATGCCTCCGACGTACGCCTCTCGTAGAGGATGTGCGCACGTTCTTCTCGCTTTTGTGCGCAAAGGCGCCAGAGGGGCACCATGAGCTGGGCGAGCAACCAGCATTCAGGGAAGTTGCAATGGTGCAACGGGGGGCAAAAAAAGGCATTGGATTCGGATGTTCTGAACAAAAGGTTTCTTTGCTAGTAGGCTGGAGGCCATTGCTTCTAGGTTGGAGGGCATCGCTAGTTTCTGAAGCAAACATCTCCACCATTCGGTCTTCAGGGATGGAACGATCCTCAGGAGCTACAAAAGGGATGACAATTCACTGGTCCATCGAATGTTCCGACTTCCCATCCTGTCTTTATTTGTTTCTGAAAAGATGGCTCACCTTAAACTCACCTTCTAGGTGCGGTATCTTGTAAATGTCCACGCGTCCCATCATTTGGCCCTCGACATTCTGTTCCAACAAGAATTTGAGATGCAGGGAGTATCCTGAGATTCGTTCTTCCACATGCACAAGATGCAATGCATTCTTGTGCTGAAAATCACCCTTTAAAATCAATCATTCAGTGGAGAGCCACTTCAAATAATTGCTTGCCTCACCAATCAATCTTTCTGCGCAAAAAAACGAACAAATGCTTTAGAAGTACGAAACTCGCCCAGCGTTTGGACATGTTCGCGCACCAAAACACCCGTTGGCCTCCACCACCATCTCCTGAACCGCCTGTGTGGCCAAGAAATACCTCGTGAGGGAGCAGGGTCCATCACGCGTGTGGATACGAACATGCAAAATCTGTCTCGATGCTTAAGTCTTTGAAGTCTGTCTTCAACTCCTCAACCTTGGCATCCCAAGGGGCACTGGCACACCGAAGCATGATAGAACAGGTACCCCAAGTCGTGCAGCATGCGAAACCAATGGTTCCACATCTCCCCACACTCGCCCCTCAGCAACAAACGAGCCCTTCTCGATTCGTGAATGGCCAGCCGGAACGAGGGAATACGAGGGACGGATCGCAGCTGACAAAGCAAATCTCGAGGCAGTGGGTTGCTGTTCAACCTCACCTCTATCTGAACAAGGCAAGGTTTGACTTCCTGTGCGAACCACATAACTGCAGAAGGGTAAACTTTCCTGTTCAAAAGTTATTTTCATGCGGATGATTTAACCTTGACCATCAAACAGATTGTTGCAAGGCTCAACTCGCCCAGTCTTGCCATCTAACACCTGCTCTTCTACCCTCTGGGAGCCCGGCAAACCCTTGGCTTGTGTAACCCCGTCCTTCACATCCAGCAATTGGTTCTGTAACCTGGCAATTGCAATTGGAGATGAGATCCACTCAATGTGAGAGAGGCTGCAAATCTCTTGTGCTGGTGAAATCCAAACGCTGCAGATATGGCTGTGAGTCGAGTCAAAGCTCTGTACCTTTGAAGACAGGGTGCAATGGTTCTGATTTCTATGTGTATGTATATGTGTTGTATTTCACGTCATCCACAGAATCCCTCATAGTTTGGTCATAAAAAGGGTCCCTGAACCTCTGAACTGCAGTCAGCACAGACTCCAAAATCTTCTCCTTCAGCAGATCCGAAGCCACCTGCTCTAACCAGCAAACATGCAAAACAGTCAACGACTTCATGATGTGTTGTAGCATGTCAAGCAGCAACGCTGAGCCGAAGCAACTGAATCATTCCAAATGCTCCGGCAAAGTGATGATGATGTCCTCAAGAACTAGTAGCAAGGACGCTATTATATAGGTGGAGGCCATCGCTATTAGGTTGGAGGCCACTACTACTAGTAACAGTAACAAGAAGCTACTAGTAAGTTTTTTCCCCATCACCAGCTGCACCGCTTGGAGTCTCCTCAGCGTCAATGTTCAAGGCGCTGGCGGACCCTGATGCACAGGTGGTCTGACCGACCCTGAAGCCTTGGTCTGGCCTCCGGAATGGTAAAAAGCTGCACACTCAGGTTGCACAGCTCAGAATGCTCCTGGGACGCCAAAATGCTGAGATTCACGAGTGTATCAAGCGAGTCTACTCACGGCGAATGACAGGCATTTCCGGCACACAACGGCGAATGACGCCATCAATCCTCGCAAATCTTCTGGTAGTTGTGCGTGTAGGTCCTCGAGAATCGCCGCTTAAAAGATGGAGAGACCTGGAGAATCGCGCCAATCCAGCCAGAGGCGACTCAGAAAGACGCATGGAAAAGATGAGCCATGGAAGATTCCGAAATCCAAAACCAAAAACTTTCAGCATTTTCAGCCCTCACGGCCACTCCGACGCAGCTTGCGTGCCTGGACATAAAGCAAGAAGAAGCGCTCCATGGCTTCCCCCACACTGGATGGAGGCTGAAGCCACAAGCGCAACCGCTCACCTGCAAAGACCCAAAAGTTTTGCTTCTTTCGTACTCTCTAAACAGAAACACCCTCAAAATGCTTGATTCTTCAGCCTGATCCCTTTCCTAGTTGAACCAGTAACAGCAAAAGGCTTCCCATATTTCCGTCACAAAACCCTTTCACTTCATCGGGACTAGAGCTTGAATTCTAGATCAACCCACCTTGGGGCTGCTGAAAGCATCCTATTTGCCATGAACCATCATGGAGTCTAACAACTCTGTCGCATCTTGACGAAGCTTACATCACACTCGTTTCACCCATCATCCTGATAGATCGGTGACCAGCCCGCAAAGGCTAGTCCATGACAATCTGATTCAGCTGAGGAGGTGAACTCGAGAGTAGGTAACCCTTTTTCGTCTTCAAAGAGGGTTCATGGCACACTACGTCGGGAAAAAACTAGAGAATCCCCCTTGTCCTCATAGTTGAAGTGGCTAATTGACACATGTAGAACTGAAAACAAAGAAGCAAAGACACGGGTCTTGCGTGTCTTGACAACCCAAAATCCCAGCAAAATCAACAATGTCAGACGGCAGCAGCGTCAACGGTGCCAAATGTTGACAGGCCCAACCTAGACCCAAAACAAACGAGCGAACATGTTCTTGCCTTCGAGCTGCTGCTGCACCAGAAAACGAAGGCCGATCACTTCCTTTGTGCCAGGCCAATTTCGACAAGTCTTGACACACCGCGGTCGTGCTGTTGGGTGGGTCGCCTTGGCAGTTTTTGTAGTATGATTCATTGCACGCTTCAACGCTTGTGGTTTTCTCGGTGTGTTTGGTTTTCCGTTCCTCTTTTGTTTGTGTTCTCTTGCTTACCCCTAGTTCAGATGCAACACAAGGATTCACCAACAAAGAATAAACCCGCAAAAAATGAAAAAAAACACACACAACAGCTGGAAATGAATCCGTCCATTAGGCAATGGCAAAGCCGGAAGTTCACCAACAAGTTTGTGCCTTTGCCAAACAGTGCTGTGAAAAATGTGAGCATGGTCGATGAATCTCGGCATAGCATATGTACCCGCCAAGAGCAGGGAACCTGCTGACCCCACCACGGGAGCCTTTACCGTGTCAGCACAACAGCATGGTCAAAATCTCAGCGCGACAAAGCGCCGCATGCTAGCATGACCCGTGTTAGCATGTACCAGTATGACAACAGCCTGTCTACACATCCGCATGACATTATATGTATATAATATATATATATATATAACAACACACCAACATGTGTCAGCATATCTGCGTGAGAACACTGCCAGCACGCAAAGATTTCAGCATTAATGCACCAGACAGTGCCGGCATAGCAACAGGCTGTGAAGGCTTTCGAAATCTGATTCGCGACTTGAATTGAGCTGCAGAAATTGCGCTAGAATTCAGCTCCGGAACGTGCAACCTGCTCCGGAACCAGGTTCAAGAACCTGCCCCGAACCTCCCCGAAATTCTGGAATCAGGTTCCGGAACCTGCTCCTCTCAGGAACTTCCTCCACCTGCTCCAGAACTTGGGACCTGCTCTGGAACCTGCTCTGGAACCTGCTCCGGGAGCTCCGAGTAAATCGGCGAAGTCTTTATATATATATATATATATATATATTGTGAGTTGTGTGCCACGCAACATGGAATTTAACCTTGAGAACCCTGAACTCGCGCGCCGCCTCAAATACAGGGCGGGCCGCGTACGCGTCACGAGCTATGGCGATGGAAAAGGGCCGTGACTAGCGGCCATTGGTTTCGAGGACTTTGTCTAGGACTTCGTGCACCTAGCTTCGGTTCGTGGTTTGCTCCCCACGTTACCAACATTGGTAGCGGAGCGTGGCACGCTCAATGCCCGCTCCAGGGGATGGACCTTCAGCCTCGGGTCCGTCGACTACATCTTCGGTGGCTGGTGGGACCATTGAAGCGATGCGAGATACATACATCCCGATCTTCAACAACCGTGTCAACGACTACCGGGAATGGCGACAGCGCATCATGCTGTACAAGCGCAAGCTTGCTTTGCAGGGCAAGGAGAAGGAAGCCACTTTGAACTTGCTGACAAGTCTTCATGGAGTGGCTTGGAAACAAGTTGAACACTTGGTTGAGAGTGTTGTGGAGTCCTCCGACGGCTTCGACAAAGTGTTGGTTACGCTGGATGCAGCGTTCAAATACGACAGTCGTGTCGAAATGCCAAGAGCCTTGGAGAAGTTCTTCTATCAACTCACGAGGAGGGGAGACCAAACCCTTCTCCAATACTGCTCAGAACACAGAGAGCAGTTGCGAGAAATCGAGAAATTCGGCATCAAGATGCCGGACAGCGTGTCCGGCTGGATGTTGTTGAGGAGAAGCCAACTGACCTTGGAACAGCGTCAGCTCGTGCAATCCCAGGTCGGCGCCGAGATGAAGACGGCAAAGATCGAAGAGGCCATGTACTACCTGTTCGGCCAGGACTATAGATCTCGAGTTGACCAGAGCACCAAATGGCAGAAGAACCCAAAAGGGAAAGGTCAGCGATGGTATCCAAGGAAGAGCCAACAAGGCTATGCAGCGGAGGATTATGACCCGGAGTACGAGGAAGAGCCAGAGGATGGATTTGCTCTTCTTGAAGAGGAGCCCTATGAGGAAGAGCCCAACTACGACGAGACTGAGGAGTATGAGGCCATCGATGACGAGCTCTACTACCAGGATGATGGATGGGCCGATGAACCTGATCCTCAACTGGAGGAAGCCTATGCCACATACCTTGATGCAAGAAGGCAGTTTGCGAACATCAAGGCCTCCAGAGGATTTTATCCAGTGGTGGCATTGACGACTCCTGAGATGCCCACCTCATCCAGTTCGTCTATGGCAACTTCGCAGAGGCCAATTCCCAAGGGAGGGAAAGGCAAGAAGGGCAAGGGGAAGAACAAGTCCCCCCCTCAGAAGGGGTCCGCCTTGAACAGGGGAAGGACAGCTTTGGACACCATGCAGTGCTTCAAGTGCGGCAGGTATGGACATGCTGCTGCTGAATGCCCCATGAATAAGACATCCCAATCCCCGAAGAGAGCCAAGACTGACACCACCAACAAGGGCACTGGGCAAGCGTACATGATGTATGACTTGCAGGATCATGGACTAACAGCTCTCTCGGAACATGGATGGTATGGTCTGCAGGACGGTGGAGCCAGCAGCATGGTGTGCGGACATCAGACTTTGATGCAGATCATTGAGTACATGCATGGATGTGGTGTTCCCCTGGAGAGGTATACATTCCACCCAACTACAAAGATGTTTGGCTTTGGAGGTGATGCCATGAGGAAAGCCGAGTGGACAGTGAAGCTCCCGGTGTATGTCAACGGCAAGTCCGGCTTGGTGGAATGCTTCTTGGTGGATGGCTCTACCCCGCTTCTGATCGGCCGGCCTATCCTGAAAGCCCTCAAGGTCCGTGTCGACTGGAGCAAGGACCTGATCAGCTATGATGAAGAGGATTGGAAGCCTGCGGTGAAAGGGGAGCGAGGTGAGTATCTGCTCAGGCTGGATGAAGGAGTCAGCCAGGACCCTGAGGGAAAGGTGTTGGACTTCGACCTGGTCACGACGGAGACCTTTGAGATGGTCCAGAGAGAGGGCATCATGCACACGTCCACCTACACCCTCATCCAGTATTTGGAAGCAACAGGCAGAGAACCACCGGAGCACTGTCTGCAGGCAGATGATGAGAACGTGACGGATGAAGAGTCAAGTGGTTGTCCACCACCTCAAGCTCCAGATGATGATGAAGTGGCGCTTGTGAGAAAGGAGATTACGGATAAGCTGCTTCGAGGCATCCGGTTCCATCACGCCACAATGCTTGCACATCGACGCACAGTTTTGGAGCAAGGACTGCGCGCCCATGAAGAAGGCATGAAAGTTTTCTGGGAAGTGTACTCAGGTGAAGCTGGTCTGTCCTTGGAGATGCAGAGACGAGGCTACATGGTCTTCAGCTTTGACATCAACACCGGCTGGGACTTTGATATTCCAGACCATCGAAATGCATACTACAAGTTGCTTGAAGACATCTCCCCAGACTTCATCTGGATTGCCCCTGCGTGCAAAAAGTGGTCCCGCATGCAGGCGCTGAATACACTGACACCCGAGCAGGAGTTTGCCCTTCAATGCGACCGAGATTATGAAGAAGCAGTTCATCTGAAAGTAGCAGAAAGGTCCTTCACCATTCAGTACAACGAAGGAAGGGACGCCGGGATCGAGCATCCTGCTGGTTCCAAAGCTTGGGACACCAAAACCTGGAAGAAGCTAGCAGGCTGGCCATGCTTGCTGGATCAGTGTGCCTACGACACAAAGATCGCAGACCACTATGTGAAGAAACCCACGAGGCTGCAGCTGACCAGTGCCTCAATGGTGGACTTCCTGGCATGGCGATGCCCCGGTGACCACGAGCATCTACCATTGGAAGGATCACTACCGGGAGTGGGATCCTTGACAAAGGCTGCAGGAGCCTATCAACCAACCTTCTGCTACTACATTGGAGAGGCAATCGATATGCTCTACTATGAGCCTGATGACTTCGTGGCTGCTGCTGATGAGATGGATGATGGAGAGTACACGCCAACAATAGCAGACCGCGAAGCTATGGATGATCTTGAGCCCAATGAAGCACAGCCACTGCATGCTCCTGCACGAGAAGCTCGAGGAGATGATCCCTCAGCTGAGGGTCCTCGAGAAGACAATGCACACCCAACGGGAGTTCTGCAGCGGTTGCATGCCCATGACCGCCAACAAGCAAAGAGAACAGTAAGTCGACTACATCGGAATCTGGGACATCCCACAAATGCCGAATTGATCAGGCTGTTGGAGATGAAACGAGCATCTGATGTGCTTGTTCAATGTGCACGGGAACATGAATGCACTGTCTGTGCCCAGCACCAACGACGACCACAAGTACCAGTTTCCTCTGTTCCCAATGCCCAAGAATTCAACAGCCGAGTTCAGGCAGACACATTGTGGATTCGGATTCCCAATATCCGACGGGCCTTACCAGTGCTGATGATCAGCGATGCTGCCACGAGATTCCTTGGAGGAAGAGTACTCCTCCGTGAGTCACCAGCTGAGTTCATTCTGGCCCTGGAAAGAGCATGGATCAGGAACTTTGGCCCGATGAAGACTTTGCAGGTTGATGACCACCGAAGCTGGAGCTCGGACTACGTTCGATCTTGGTGCTCAGAACAGGGAGTGGAACTGCAGATATCGCCAGGACAAAGCCACACCCGCCTTGCCATTCTGGAGAGACGACACCAAGTCACAAGGCGTGCCCTGGAACTGTACCTCGCAGATCAAGAAGAAGGGGACGTGAAGCTTCCTCGTGAACCACGAGAACGACTCATACAAGCTCTATGCTACGTGGTTCCCCAGATCAACCGGAGCACAAACGTCCGAGGATACAGCCCAGTGCAGTGGGTGTTGGGATACACTCCCCATGTCCCAGGATTGCTCACAGAGGAGCCTCTGTCTCCACCAACCTTGGAACCATCTGACGAGTTCCTCAACAAGTTGAAGAGCCAGAAGGCAGCAGCAAATGCCGTATTCTCTGCGGATGTGGATACAAGGTTGAGACGGGCGCTCAACAGGAAGTACATGGGACAGCTGGCCACCTATCAATTGGGCGACCTTTGCTACTACTACCGTGATGGACCGGGTGGCATTGGACCCAAACTTCGATGGAGAGGACCAGCACGAGTGGTGATGGTTGAACAATTGGAGGCAGGACCATACAGCACCATCTACTGGATTGTCCACGGTACCAACTTGCTGAGAGCGGCACCGGAACATCTTCGACCTGTCCCTGCATCAGAAGTGCCAAAGCCCAAGGAGGATGATCCTTTCTTCAGAGCACAACAAGCCCTTCAGAGCCTCAGAAGCCGAGGTACAACTCAATACACTGACTTGACCAAGTCCAACAAGCGGCAGAGGCATGAAGTATCAAGTGGAGATGAAGAAGAGGAGTATGATCAAGATGGCGCCCAAGATGCATCAGAGGACGAGGGCCTGGAGGACACCTGGCAGGTGAGTGATGATCGAAGAGTCTGGACTCGGGTACACAACCGACCCAGAAGGGAGCTCTTTGTCCCTGAGCAGGATGATGACATCCCAACGGCTCAGTTCACTGATGAAAGAGTGACAACAGTGAGGAGGAAGCCCCCACACCCAGCAAGGGTGAGTTTGAGAGATGAGTGGAGAAGACTAGACGCAGGGAGATCCCTTCACTACACCTGGACCGGGACGACAACCTTCACCATTGTGGAGACACAGGATTCAGACATCGAGGAGATCGTCCAGGACATCCTTCAAGACCCTGGTGAACCAGATCCGGAGAACCAGGAAGACAAGGAGAACGAGCCACCTCAGGATGGTCAAGAGACTATTGAACCTGAAAATGGAGGACAGAGTTCCTTCGCACCAGCAGGAGGAGGAGCCCCTGCAGATTCAAGCCATGAATCACCCGAGGCAACCGGTGAAGAAGTGAGAGAGGACAACCCTGAAGCCCTACCGCCTCCTGAAGTTCCTGAAGTACCTGAACATCAGAAGAGACTGTATGATGGACCAGATCGAGAGAGCTTCAAGGCTCAGAGGATGAGGGTCGATCAACAAGAGACTCTGTCATTCTTAAGCAAGCCAAAAGCCTACGGACCCATTCGGTCCGAGACATCGAGAAGTACACCCTACGATCAGTTGACTCCAGAGGAGATGAACATGCAGATCGACATCGATGTCCAGTCAGTCACCGATTTGCCACCTGGATGGAAGGTAGAAAAGGGATGGCTTTGCTTGGATGCCCCAACAGATGAGTGGACGATTGAAGGGAACTGGCTGATTAGAAATCACTATGTACCTCGCAAGGGAGCCTTCAGACCTACAGAGGAGACCTGTCCCATCGACCTGAACTACCTGGCCAAGGAGCGGGTGACTGCCACATCCCACGGTACCTACAAGGACCGTTGGAAACGTCACAGTGCCAACCAGATGATTGAGTCCGCCTACTGGACTGGCCAGACAAAGTTCAAGATCAAACCAAATTGGAGACAGAAGGCACAAGAGGACTACAGCCAGAAGAGCATGGGGTACAAGTCCTATCGACTCCCAGGAGATCAACCAATGACAAAGAAGAAGAAGGGAAAAGATGAAGTGTATGAGAGACACATGTCGGTGTCCGATCGACAGGCCTTTATGCAGGCCAAGATCAAGGAACTTGAGAGCTTCTTTAAGAACGAGGTCTGGCTCTATGACAAAGAAGGGAATGCCGACCCAGACAGGATCCTCAAGGCACACTTCATCCTGACCTGGAAGAAGAACGAGGACGGGACGCCTCGTGCAAAAGCGAGGTTGATCACCCAGGGATTCAAGGATCCTGATGCACTCTCCGGCAATCTCAACACAAATGCACCAACACTGACCAGACTGTCAAGAGGCATGATCTTGTCCATTTGCCAGCTCTACACTTGGAAGATGTTCACCAGTGACATCACCACAGCATTCTTGCAGGGCAAGAACTTCGATCAAAGCACGAACAGAGTGATCTGGATCAAACTGCCCAAGGATGCAAAGACACTTTTGGGACTACAACCAGATGACTCAACGCTGATGAAACTGGTGAAGCCAATGTATGGGCTATGTGATGCCCCGAGAGCCTGGTATGAGGAGGCAAGTGAAAGGATTCTGAGGGCCGGAGGTGGTGATATCCAACGACATCCGCTGGATCCATGCCTATTTCTTGTGTACCGACCCTTGCCAGCTGAACAAGCAATGGATCCCATGGTGGAAAGAGATCTTGCCTGCATCTTCGGAATCCATGTGGACGACCTGGTAGGTTGCGGAGACCCACATGATCAATACTTCATAGATGTGAAGAAGAAATTGCAGGAGATCTTCACCTTTAGGGAGTGGCAGGACGGCAACAAGCTTGAGTACTGCGGAAGCCAGATTGATTGCGAGAAGGATGAAGTGATCGTGCTGAAGCAGGAGGAATACATTCACAAGGTGAAGCCAATTCCTATCACCAAGGAAAGGCTGAGAGACACCTCCCTGGCAGTTACTGAGAAAGAAAGATCCCTGCTACGAGGCCTGATCGGAGGCCTACAATGGCCAGCGACACAAAGTGCACCCCATCTGCAAGTTGGAATTTCTCAGCTAGCCGGAGAAACATCACGAGCTACGATCGAGACATTGCAGAAAGGCAACAAGCACTTGCGCTATGCCAAAGAGTATGCCGACGTTGGTCTCCAGTACAGAAAACTGGGCTCAAAAGATGAAATGACCTTCATTGCCTACAGTGATGCCTCCTTCGCGACAAGGTGCGACCTGAGCAGTCAAGGAGGATACATATTGGCAATGTGTCATCGAGATGTTGCAGAAGGCAAGTGTGAAGGGCACTATAACGTTCTGGATTGGAGAAGCTGGAAGTTGCCCCGAGTGTCGAGAAGCACTTTGTCAGCAGAAAGCCAGGCAGCAAGTGAAGCAGCTGACAGCCTCATGTACACGACACTCTTCTGGAACCTCATCTTTAGAGCATTGATGCCCCTGGACAACGTCAGCACCGGCTACTTGGCAAACAGCCCAAAACTTGTCGTGGACGCCAAGGCCCTATACGACATCCTGGTGAAGGATGAAATCCAAGCTGCAACAGGAGCTGACAAGAGGACCACCATTGAAGCCTTGGTTTGCAGAGACAAGCTGGCATGTTGCAATGGCAAAGTACGATGGGTATCATCGGAGCTCCAATATGCAGATGGCCTCACCAAAGATGCAGCTGCACCACTACTTGGTCAACGCTTGAGAACACACATGACCAAGCTCACAAGTGATGACAACTTCCAGGCATCGAAGAAGAAGAACATGGCAAGCCGCAAGAAAGGAGAGAACATGTATGCCATCAAGAAGCCAGAGCGAGCACTTTTCGCTATGTTCGCCACTCATTTCATGAGTTCCGCAAGGGCAGAATGGGAGACAAAGGAGACCTATGGCACGAAGGTGGAAAACTATGACCATGACGAGTATGACAAGACGGAATATGTCCTGATGATCCTGTTCACCTTGATGATCGGCATGTTCATTTGGTTCTGCATCAAATGCAGCAATGGTTGGACTATGACCTGGACGCCAACAACTACACGAGAGGAACACGCAGCCGAGACAAGGAGGGCAACACGAGAGATGAGCACCCAAACGACCAGAACTGGCTTGGAGGAAGAGAGATTGATCAAACTCAGGAAAGATAAGATGGCCCTGACAGAGGAAGTAGCAAATCTCAAGAATGAATGGGCACTGGCACAACACCAGTACCAAACTACCCGGAGGCACGAAGAGAGCTTGCATCGAGAACTACAAAAGCTTAAGGATGAGCAGCAGAGGATGCTCGACCAGAAGCTGAAAGTGGCAAAGCAACAGGCATCACTGAAACCAGTGTACCTGGCAAGCATGGGAGGCTGTTGGCATGCAAGCCGAGCCTGCGTTGGACAACGCACTGCCAACCTGGTATACACCAGGCAGCCATGCAAGGCATGTGCCCACACGTTCTTTGAGGAATGCACGCCACAATCCGAGATGGAAGGTGTGCACTGGGCACAGAATGTCCACGGTGACCTGACCGGCACGGCAGTGAGCTCGAATGTCAACTGGTAGACGAGATGCCAGAGGCCACGAGCATGACTTTTGTTTTGGCTGAACAAACAGCCCTTTTTGCACCTGTGTGAGTTGTGTGCCACACAACATGGAATTTAACCTTGAGAACCCTGAACTCGCGCGCCGCCTCAAATACAGGGCGGGCCGCGTACGCGTCACGAGCTATGGCGATGGAAAAGGGCCGTGACTAGCGGCCATTGGTTTCGAGGACTTTGTCTAGGACTTCGTGCACCTAGCTTCGGTTCGTGGTTTGCTCCCCACGTTACCAACATATATATATAACTATGGCAGGGGGGGCCCTAAGCTTCACCTGGCACTCAACTCTCCTCATACATCAACCCCAACTTCTCAGATTCCTTTGACATGTGCAATGACCAGAGTGGGCAAACAATGTTCGAACATGGCAACCGTGCTAGCTCGTATTGTCTGCTTCCCCTGCTTCGCATCACTGTCTTAGATCGTCGCTTTCAGGAGACAAGCTTGTTGGGACGCCAAGAGTCACCCAAGCGTTGCAAGAGCTCCAGGATCTTGATCACCTGAGGCTCCAAAATGGCAGGGTCACAAACACCAGCCAGTGTCCCAAAAGAACAACTTAGTACTTTGCCAGCGAGTGATCTTTGTCTTAACCATCTGGTACATCTTGGTTGATAGGTCTTAGGGTGCCAATGAGGTGCAATTCTTCAGCAAATCCTACCTCACAACTCTGCTGTCGGCGAGCTTACAGATCTGTGTCAACCTTGCTCATGTGTTTCTTCGCCGGAAACGGTATTGCACTAGGGGTCTGGTGGTGTGGCTGCTCAAGCAACAAGAGTTCCAACCAAGAAGATTGTGGCCCACCATGCACTGGGACGAGGCTTGGCTTTTTCACGACTCATTGCTTCGGAACCTGTTCCACAAACCCAACCGGGATAGATGGAATGACACTGCGATGCGCGAGTCCATGGCGCCTCATCGCCATGTCCAGCTTTCAAGCCACGATCCACCTCACTCAAATTGCAGGGGCATCCAACGGAGGAGGATGTCCCCTTGCGGTACGCGGATTAGGTCAGGCGTTCAGATGGTTTGGTTTGGTTCTGAAGCTTCGTTTTAGCATCTCATGAGATGTTTTGAGTGCCATGGCGTCCAGGACCCAATTCCAGCCTCCTCTACTATCTTTGGTATGAGGCGCTGTGCCGCAGCAAGAATCCTGCACGAACCAAAGCCTCCCAAGACATCCCCAAATTGAACTTCTGTGTGAATGTTTTGAGTCCTGCTCTATCTCCACACCACTGTATTTTCATGTATGTTCCATATTTGCCAATCTCATCACCCCGTGTGCCCGATTCCCGACCGGTCAGTCCCTTTGGGCAGCAGCTCGAGGGCTTGTGGGCTGTCGAGCCTGGTACACTGCAAATGGGCTCAGCTCTTTCTACTTTCATGTTGAACCTCCAAACATCAAGAGACACCAACAATCGAAAGAGGATGGTCATGGATTCTCCGATACGTCGGACCCTCCCTCACAAGACGCAAAGACACCCCAAGGCATGACATGGACATGGCCTAAAGTCGAAGTCTCCATCCCCAAGGCTTCCCCACCTCGCCGGTGTCTCGCAATGCTCCGGGCAAAAGCCCGCCGGATCCCACGAGGAGGGATCTCCACCTCAGCGGACCCAATCCCAGGACATCCAAGGAACGCACGATGCATCGGTTGGGGTTCTGAGCTACAAGGGTCGGTGGCACAAGGTATTTGGCGGAAGAGGAGGGGGTGATTTCCAACCATCTTGGCTGAAGGAAGTTGTTTGTAGAGTCTTTTGGTCCATTCTGAAGCGACTGATAATCCTAGACTGTCCAAACGCTTCGGATCACCACTACTGTTCAGCGCAGTACGGCCCACGGCGCACGCGAAAATCTCGGGCCACCCCGCAGTCGCAAGATCCTCCAACCGTGCGGATCATCGACACCTCGTGACCCTCATGGGGCGCCTGGGAGATGAGGCGAGGCTCGGTTCGGTTCGTTCGACATGGGAGATGGACATGATGGACCCTACCAGCAGGCCTCACTATTAGCAAGAAGGACGAAGGAGTGAGTTCTGTGCTCCCACAACATTCTAATGCTTGTGCATGATGCAATACGTACTAGGGAAGTATTGCATAGAAGTCATGATGGCGTTCTGGTATTTATACCAAAACAATGCATAGTTCTGAAGATGCTCAAGTCAGCACCAATTCAGAAGATAAAACCGCTTGGCGTCCTTGAAGAAGCAGTCAGCGCATTGCACGCAATTGTTATCCAATTCCTCAGCTCAAGGGCGGCTGACAGTCAAAGCCTAAGCTTGGGAGGAAACCCTGGCCATCTGGCCAAATCCTAAATGCTTTCCTATGAACTTCAACAAATCAAATACATCAGCTGGCTGCTACCCAGGTACGCAATCCAAGCACCGAAACGCAATCTCCTGCGAATGTGTTCGGTATGCTTGGCAAGAATCTCAAAGCTAAGAACAACAATACAAAAGAGAAGGAGCATGAATCGACATACTTTCTCCATTGAATGTTCATTCTCAGCTATTGTTGGCTCTCCATCGAACTTCGATGAGAGGATGTGCAATCCGGGTCGCGGTTCACGGCGGCCACTCAGCCACCCAGCCACTCAAGATTCTGACCGGCCACTCAGCCACGCAGCCACTCTGACAGGAAGAAAGTCTGAGTGGCTGAGTGGCTGAGTGGCTGACAGAAAGAAAGTCTAAGTCTAAGTGGCTGAGTGGCTGATTGGCTGATTGGCTGACAGGAAGAAAGTCTGAGTGGCTGAGTGGCTGAGTGGCTGACAGAAAAAACAAAGTCTAAGTGGCTGAGTGGCTGAGTGGCTGACAGGAAGAAAATCCGCATTTCCACGTACAATCGAGCTTCAGTTTTTGGTTCCCCAATTCGGAATGCTCTCCTGGGAGCGCCATTGGTTGGGACAAACTCCAGCTTTTGGCTGCTGCTCTCTCAATTGAGTCTCGCACAAAAGCACTTCCTCCTCAAACAGTGCGCGGCACGTGTGCTCTGTGAGACAAGGGGAAGCAATGGAAATAACAGTTCCTCCATTTACTGCATCAACAAAGTAACGGCCTTTTCTTCCTATTGGAAACAAGCGCTCAACACACAAATCCGAAAGATTTGCAACTTGGAGGTTGTCAGCCATACTCGTGTTGCTCGACATACCTGGTGCCAGTTTTAGGCAACAGTAACCCGCTCCAAGGAGGCAACGCCATAGAGCTCTTTTTGAAAGTGAGTGAGGTCCCTTGGTAACGTGAGAACCGGTAGCAAGGTGAGTCATTCGCTTTGGAGAATTTCCGTATTGGGGGGGTTCGAGGGTTCGAGGCTTTCAAAGGGAAATGCCAGGCGTTGTTGCTTTTGAGTTGACTGAATAGATAGATAAATTCAATATAGATAGATAAATTAAAACAAGTTGGGGTTCAAGAAGCATTCCAGACCCCTTGAAAGGTCGAAATTATGTTTAATTGGAGATCAAATCCAACTACCCCTGCCACTAAAACGTCCATTTCTGCACCATGGTCCGTGCAAAAACATCACCGACAATCTGAGTCGTCAGCATCTTTGGAGCTCTCGTGGCACCACTGTCAAAACAAGAAAACATGCTTGGTTTAATTGTTGAATGTAAAATTTTGAGCTGGAACTTGCAATGTGATAGTTGTGTTCGTGACACACCTAGCCACAAATGTACATAACAAAAATATTGTTTGTGGCATGTCGATCAGCTTGTAGTCAATTGAAAGGTTTGCGCAATCAACTGTCGAATGAATATTGAAACTTTTCTTCTTTCATGACAAACTCTTCCAAAACATGATTTTTCTATGGTGTGCCTCGCAACTAATTGCTGCAAAATTTTGTAAACCTCCATTCAGCATGTTGGCAACGAGGGGTGTCTTCAATGTCATGGTCTCCCAACATTTGTCGTTTGCAGTCTCTCAGGCAAGTTCGACCGACGCTAATGATAATGTGTTTGTAAACAACGTGTTTGAATGAACTTTTATGTTTCAACGGACGCGCTCGAACACAAATGCTTCGGTCCCAGCAATTATGTGTGTCCACATGTTTTTCAATGAGCATGTCAACCTCAATTGTCAGCCTTATGCATCCAAACAACCAGCATGTCCTATTAAAACGACAAAGACTCCTGTACTATTACCCCTATCACTATCACTACCCTCATATACCACTTATTGCGATTACCGCGAACTACTACGACAAACTATTGCTTCTATAAAAATACATTGTGGGCCTTTTGGGTGTTCTCTAGTATCCATGTCCATTACCTATTGCTGCTATTACTGCTGCCTCCTCCTCCTCCTCCTTCTCCCCTCCTCCTCCTCCTCCTCTGCTCCTGCTCCTACACCTACTCCTACTCCTTAGTGATCCTGCTGCTGCTCGTTTGGTTGGAGTGCCTCAGGGGAATGCAGTTGGAAGCACGGACTAAAAAGGGGGACTGAAAGCACATTGGGAATAAGAAGTGCACGGCAAATGTGTTCAATACATGAGAAACTAAACAAGCTATGAAAGATCCCTACAGAAACTGCGACTGACAAAGTTCCACATGTCGCCGAGTCGTCTGAGTGTTTGAAGGTAAACACATTGATGGAGGTGATGGTGGCGAAGGTGAAAATGACACGATGATGGGGAAGGGATGACGAAGCCAAACGTCACAAAGAAGAAAAGAAGAGGATATTCCTAACTCGACACGCTCTCAAGTTGGAAAAAGTCTGCGCTCTGCCTCAGTGGTCAAAAGCGAGACATTTATCTTGTCACCCAGTGAGCGTGATGGGTGCAGAGAACTCGCAACGCCACTCTCACGCCCAGGGACCCAGAGAAGCGGGGGGAAGTGGGTGACTTCTTTAGGTGTGGGAGGGTGGGAGAAAAAGAGCAGAGGATGGGTCGCAAGCTTGACCCAAAATGGCAACACGCGTCGTCCGTTCTGGAACATCCATTTTAGCACGTCACGTACAAAAGGTTCAGCACAAGTCATGGACATTCCTTACTCAACAAGGCCAATCCAAACAGTCCAACACACCAGCCACACCAAAATGAAAACCAACCTAAACACAGGAGCAAGCAGCACAGTTGCACGGCACACAAGCAAGGGGTGTTCTCCGTGATCGAAACATGGCTGAGCCTCCTCTCTAGTGCTGCGGCCTCTAGGGTGGGGCACACCTTCTCTAGTTTACGGTTCCTTTCCTCTGAATGGCCTCTTGGTGGCCACTCCCTTAAGGATTCCTCTCTCGGGACTCCAAGGCTCTCCCCCTTCACCCCCTCCTTTGTCCTTGTCTCCCTTCTCACCGACAGGTCTCCGAATCCCCTACGGAAACAAGGCCCTTGCGTCATCTTTTGCCTCTCTCTCTTTCCTTCCCTGCCCATGTTCTCGATCCTCTCTCTCCTTGCCATAAAGTACCAAACAGTGTAGCCCCGTCACATTGCTCAGGTCAAAAAACCGGGGCAAAGCATCCCCAGCCACAGCGGCCTCAGTCCGGCCCTCAAACAGAACAGCATGCATCCTTGCAACAAATGAAGTACTTTCCTTGCACTTTCCTCTCTGCAACCAACACCGAATGCAGAGAAGAACCGATGACGCCCACAGGAGGCCTCGGAGTGCTTTACGGCGGCCCTGGCCACTGAAACCATGACAGCCAGGCTTCCGTCAGCGGGGCTGTGCGTGACAGTTGCACCGGGAAGACAAAGATTCTGAAACTTAGGAAATATAATTTACACTGCTTCGCGGTAGAAGCCGCCCGCAAGTGGTGTGGGAAACAGCAACTTGTGCTGTCGGAGCCTGTCTGTCTCGGTATGTCTGTCTTGGTCTGTCTGCCCGTCTTAGTCGGGCAGGACACGGACGAACATGCGCAAGATGACATACGGACGAACACACCCATGATGTCAACAATGCACTCTTCCCGGCTGCATATCCAGCATCGCGAACGTTTGCTTCCGAAACCATACAGTTTGTTCAATCTTAAAAAAAAAAATCAAAGGGCCGAAGCTTGTTGAGCGGATTAATCCAGCAGCTATCTTGCGGTTTGCGCGAAGCCTACACAACGCCCTTGCACCTTTGGTCCAGGCGGATTTTTTGGGGCGCACGGCGCAGGGCCGTTTTTTGGATCCAGCCTGTTAGTGACCTTCCGGCCAACCCCGGGATCATCCAGGGCGCAATGGACCGCCTAAGATGAAGATAAACCCTCGTCTTGGCGCACGTCGATCTCCACCAAAAAGCAAACCTGAAAGTTTTACCAACCTGTGCGGTGGCCTTTGCCACCGCTTCTCACCTCGATCAACAGTTCATGTCATCTTTTGTCAACTCCTGGTCCGCGCTTTTGGTGCCCATTTAACTGGGTGTGGTGAAGTGTGTCTTCTCAGTCCTCAAAGGATACGTGCGTCCGGAAGCTCTCACACATGTTGAAATTGTCAAAAAGGACTGTCTGCAGTCTTGTGCGTGCCCACTCCATGGCTGTGTTGATGAAACCTAAGCTGACTAGTTGGCCTTCGTGGCCCCCACCGATCCAATGCCAAAACGTTGGCATGATGCACTTTAAGAAAACGCAAACTTCAACTGTTCCAGGCAAATGTGGCAAGAATCTCTTATCTCAGAAATGCTGTGCTTTGTTAGAGTTGACGGCAAGTAAGGCCGGGTGCATGGGTGTGCTGCATTCAGGTCTGCGCAGCCAATGACTGGCGGGCGCAAGTGTGCTCGTCTGAAAATTGGAGCTGGGTCCAAACTGGCAATGGCACCCAGGGGCAGCAAAGCCAGCCCTGATGCACCTGAACAGAACAAATGAAAAGTAAACAACTCAGCTTGAATGAAGCAAGCAAGAACGAAAGAGGTCACTGAGACCGCAGAACCAAGCATCGAAAAATCGCAGTTTTTTGGTGGTACGTGAGAACCAACGTGAACTACAAAGCGGAGCACCGTCATGGGCAGGACTCGAAAAACCTGTACGGTAAACTACCATTCCCCTGGATCATTAAGCTCAGAACAGGCTCTCTAGATGAGTCCGGCACACGCAAAAACTCGTTCACTCACTCTTCAAACTGTTCAAGTCAACACAACAACAACTAAAGCTAACGCAGTGCGCTCCTTCGCGCCGCGCGCCCTTTTCACACACTTCAGCCAAAAGTGGCAGTCATTCGAGGACTGTACATGTGCATACAAAGCACAACCTCATTACAAAAAGTTCTTAAACACTTGAAAACGCTACAAAACTCTTTCAAAACTTCAAGACGCTAACTACAGTGTTACGGTCATGTTCTTTCAGTTTTTGAGCGCAAACCAACCACAAAACAACAAAACCAAACAAAGCAACAAGCACGAGCGAGGTGGCCATCCAACCCATGGATTTTTTCACCCCCTCTCGGACGTTTCGCTCGGAACAACAAGCTGACATGAAGCCTTCTTCTTCCTCAATGGGGACAGACGTTTCAAACAACAGTCTTTCGGGCTCAAAAGGACTTTGCCCCCACTCACTAAGAAACCCAATGAACTGGGCGTTGGAACAGTACTCACTGTGGTCGGTTCTTTCTTCAAACGGGCATTCAGCTCAGCATGCTCACCACGCCAAGTCAGACAGCAGCAAGTCAGCAGGCTGCCGCAAACGACTTCCACTGCCCAGACCATCAGGGCCGCAGCTTCCAAGCTGTGACTCTTGTGCGGTTAATTCGGCTTTAAATCCTTCAAGGATTCGCTCACAAAGCTTCCTGGGAATCTTTGGAAGACAAATGAACATGACGACAATCACAGACACAGGCCAAGACTCCCAAGCAAACAGGCACTTTCAGTCGATTCTCCATGTCTTGTTGACCAACTCAACTGGTTCATCATATCGACTGAACACGCTTCAACGAAAGTGGAAAATAGAGTTCTTTTCACCATTCAATCGCCACGAAGTCAGCTACTTCTGACAAACCAAAGTTTCTTCTGAATTCATGCAATCTTGACCACTTTTTGAGACAACTACACCAAAACGGACATCCTTCTGTGCACGGACAACGATGACAAAACGGGAAGTTTTGCTTTCTTCTTGTGACTCAACATCGACTCTCTCAACTCTCTTCCGTATCTGCCTCAGTGATGGTCACAACCTCAACACCTTCCAAAATCGCTCTCCTTCGGCTCTGGTGACGGACGGAACAAGACTCTCACACGATACCTCCAAGATTCAACACTTTCGATCGAATCCTGCGGCCGAACTGCTCAAAAAACCCCAGACAACTTCTATCTTCTCTGCGCACTGCAACGTGACTGCTGTCGACAATGCCATCAAATGGGCACAATTCAGCTAATCTAGAGATTAAAGATTTCCTGTGACTACAACCGAGAACTAGACGACGGTTGGCCCGAGAGGTGATTGTCAAGTAATTCCGAATAAGGAAATATGTTAGGCAGCGCCCTGTTTTGGACCCACACGCTACAGCGGTATGACTGATATGAACAGATACTACACTTGAGTAGGTTCACAAAGTCTAACACGCCGCCTCAAAAATGCGACGTTCTGAAGTCGAATTTTGTTCTCTGACAACAAGGATCGCATCGTCTATGCGATTCAGGTTAAGGCCCCTTGTTGCCTTCTTTGCAATGTACCCTTTGTACATGCTGTTCCTGTACTTTCAGTACGACTGCTACAACAGGTTTCGTGAATTCTAAGCCGCAAAGAAAAGCTTCGTAGTGTCCAGAAATGGCGTGTACCAATGTAAAGTTGGTTCAGCTGGTGCAACCTTACACCGAAATCAAAGATTCCATCAACACTGTAGGCTGCTGGTTCAGATGTGTCAGCAAACCTACCCACATGCACTGAAATTGTAAAATTCAATCAACATTCAATGTGCTGTTGATCCACTCGGCTGTTCTGCTTCGTTGTCGCTCTCGGAGTCAGATGAAAAATGATGTAGATTCATCCACATCTCCGGATCCGATACCTCATCCAGTGTGCTATTCAGGTATCGTGCAACTCGTGTATCTTCACTCTCACTGTCTCCAATTTCGCTCTCCTCATTCTCTTCTTCATCCCTATCAGGTCTAGCCATAGCTTTCGCCGCCTCGCTTGAAACTTCCAAGTTTATGCCGGGAACACGATCTTGACTAAAATAGCCATCATCTTCATCCATGGTGTCCAACAAACCTTCCATCATCTCTGTAGGTTCAGCTCCTGCCTCAGGAAGCTCTGGTACTTCAGGCGTTTGGGGAGTATCTTCATCCACAGACAAGTTTGTCATCTGTTGGCAAAATTGATGTGCTCTCCGCCTTGCCATCTCACCTGGTCGTTGCTCGAGAATCATCAAAACTGACCTCAAAATGTTTTTCTCTTTTCATACGTCTTTCTCTCTTGTTCCGTCATTCTCCCAGCTCTTCATTCAATCCTTCTTTCGACTCTGAACCATTCGGGCGACCATGGTGCCCATCTCTCCGGCGGGTCAATTGGCATCGGTGGAAACAACGGAGGACGAGGTTCCACATTGCCTGTCGAAGTCATTGGTTCAGCTGTGCTGCTTGACGCTGGCTCGATGTTCTCATTTTTTCAACCACGCGTCTCACAACTTCCGGCTCTGGTTCTTCCTCATCTCGTTCACTCCTGCGCCTCTTCCGGCCTCGAAGACCGAATCTCACCACAACTTGCTCCCAATTTTTTTTCCACGAGTACGGACGCCGTGTGGGCATGGTGCCCAGGTCATCATTGAAGGAAAGGAAATACAGTCAGATGGTGGAGAAAAGGACAAAGACAACCCAACAACAAACAAAACAAAACCAACCACAGCCCACCGGCCGAGACTCAACCATCAAGTAGTATTTCCTCTGTACTAGGGTGAAACAAGTGAGACGCTGACTGCTGACCATCTATGGGCCTGAATTCACGAAAGAAGAGCATGGCAGCGAGGGGTTGTGCTCTAGCGAAATCTCAACGAAGTCGTCAAATGGACTTCACATCTCTACTGGGGAGGCCCACTTTGGCGATCCTGGAATCCACTGCATTTTTGGCGCTTGGTTTTGGGGCCGTCAATGGACAAGATTTTCGCACGCGTCGTGATCCGCTTGGCCGCTTCACATTGTTCCTGATCAGCCAGCTGGTCTCTGGAAGCCGGGTGTCCCTGACGCAGGGCCGCGCAGGACCAGCTGGAGTGGAAACTGCAGGAAGAGAGCACGGGTCCTGCAATCACGCTGTGGGAGAATAGAATTTGTTTATAGAATAAAACAAGTTTGCAGGACCACTATGCCGACTTGCTTTTGGATACTAGTGGTCTCCAGTCCGACCTGCTTGTGGTGGAAGCGAGGGCCCGTGGGCAATTTTTTGGGGCAAGTGCCACAAAGAAGTGGACAATCATCGATTGGAAAGTTAACATGTCAAAACCTGCGCCAATACACGGTGAACACCAATCTCCGGCCCGATGGCCACACACGCGCATATTCCCCGGGCAAACAAAACTTGTTCTCCAACCGAGGTCCTCTACCCAAACCTACAACCAAGAACCAAACAACATCCAACAGACTTAAGACTTACGCAAAGCCAA
>CAXAMN010002892.1:68537-99458 GCA_963970005.1 Durusdinium trenchii | reverse complement strand
AGTCCAAGTGGGTAGGTCGAAGTAGGCGCTCCCTGGCGCCTTGGCGTACGAAGGGTCGAATTTACAGAGGCCCTGCGCCTCTCGGAGGTCCAAGTGGGTAGGTCGAGGTAGGCGCTGACTGGCGCCTTGGCGTGCGAAGGGTCGAATGTACAGAGGCCCTGCGCTTCTCGGAAGTCCAAGTTGGTAGGTCTATTTGGACGCTCCCTTTTGCCTTGGCCCTTAAGGAGCGAAGTTGCAGTTGAGAAGTCTGCACTTGCTTTGTCAACACTGCCTTTGCCGCAGCTCAGGGCGAAAGCTTTCAGATGTCTGGATCCCCTGTGGCAGGCGTCAGATTCATCCCAATTAAACAAAAGCGAAAGCTCTCAGTTTGATGGAACGGCAAAACTGCGCTTCTGGATGGCTGGTGAAAGTACGTTTCCACGGCCGAATTTTGCGGCTGGGGACCCTTCATCTCCAATTATTCAAAAACGAAAGCGTCAAGATTAATAGAACGGCAGATCAGTGCTTCTGGATCATGCTCTGCAACAGTCTGCCTTAGGCTCACTGAGACTCTAGGCCTCTAAAAGGAAAGGTCTTTGCAAGACAAAACTTGAATGTCACGGCATGGGTTGTCCTGTTTTCCTGCAGCCCCCCCCCATCAGCAAACAGGAATAGCTTAGGTACAGCACGCTCAAAAGAAGAGTCTTGCGAGTCCTCTGCGGCAGTCTGCTTTGGGCAGACCAGGCGTTTCAATGAGACCTTTCATCGCCAAATGAACCAAAAAGAATAGAGATTGATGGAACGAGAAAATCATTTGCACGGCCGAATTTCGTGGCTGCATGTGACCAGCAGGAGACGACATATTGCGCCTGTAGCTTGCAAAATAAAAAGTTTTGAGTCACAGTATTGGTGGTTTAGTTTTCCTGCAGCCTCCCCACCAGCAAACAGGAAAACCTTGAGTACTGCATGCACTAAGAAGGAAATCTTGCAAATCATGCCCTGCAACTGTCTGCCTTGGGCTCGTTGGGACGCTAGATCTCTAAAGGGAAGGCCTCGGCCTTGGCAAGACAAAACTTAAAATGTCTTAAGTGTCACGGCATGGGTTGTCCAGCTTATAAACAGATTGCAAAAGAGCACAGACGGTTTCTTTCATTGACATGCCGCTCAGGCAGGACAAGACGAGGCTAAGCTGACACGAAATGCTTGGACTATATCTGGGTAGGTCGGCAAGAGACAAATGCAGTAAGAGGGTCTTTGGTCCTGAGGCAGGGGCTAAGGACACTGCAAGAGGAAAACCCAGCTTGGACAAAAATTTCCGAAAGCGTATTCTGACAAATCAGATACCAATCGTAAAACAAGAGAGACAGGGACGAAAACAAAATAGAAATGTCGAACGGGTGCTTGCCAGAGACAGCGACATAGATGTTCTGAAACTCATCTTCTCCAACTACAAAAAGGTTGCGGCTGAATCTTTCCGTATTGACCATGCTAGGAAAACGACACAGAAACAAAATTCGTGGTGAAACAGCCAGAGAAGGTCCATGGAGCTGCGCAAAAATTCCCTTAGTCTCAAAGGATTCCAGAATATCGTTATAGATAACTGCGAAATCGTGCAAGAGACTTCCTTGAAAGACATGACGAAAACCAGCCAAGACAAAGAAGAGAATCAAGAGCGCAACTGAAGGTAATGTCTAAGGACACCCCCTTCGAAAGGTAGTACTTACTACGAAGCTCAAACAGTGTCTAAGGACACCACTTGAGTATGCGTAACTGGTCGAAGTCTCAAAGGATGTCTAAGGACATCCCTTGAGAAGCTAAGCTCACGGTAATGGGCAGGCGAAAAACACAAATGGTGTCTAAGGACACCACTTGAGATCTGCAGAAAGAGAAGAGCCTAGCTAAACAAAAACATCCTGGCTACGCAGTCCGGCGCGGAGACAACTTCTTCTCTTTAAGAAGCAGTCTTGAACCTCCTAGCTCAACGGCTTTTTGCCGTGAGTTTGAGCCGAGACGCCTTGAGCCAAAGGGGTACCGGTCCACAACTTGCTCCCAATGTTGATAGAGCCAATTACAACATCCAATAACAATGAGAATCGCAATTGTCATCCAAAATTGGTTCCCCACTCTTCTTCTGTTTCACCACAGCCTTTCAGATTAAAGGCCTGAGCAAGAAGTGCACAATGAACCAACGTTTTGCTTGTCCGTGCTTTCATCCATCTGCTCACCTGTCGAACCTGTTGCTTCCAGCTGCTGTTCTGCAAATAATTCAACTGTTCACTTTCTCAAACTTCCTCAACAACTTCATTCTCATCATTCAGACGCCGCCCCCATGAAAGAAAGAAGAAAATGTCATCTGGATGCCGCGAGCCCCTTCAAGACTTTCTGACAGATTGCCATCTGCAACCAACACAGTCTCACATCATTGCGTTTAGGCAATGAGTGCGAGGGCTGAGCCTGGGCAGCCGAATCAACCAAAAACCCAAACAAAAACCGGACACAAACAACCAAGAACAAAACAAACAACCACGGAACCAAACAGGTCAGGCTCAATTCCACTGGTCTAAAGAGAAAGGTGACCCGAGGACCAACACAGAAGTGAAACGGGGCGCTGAATTCATCTCAAGCCGGTCTCAGTGCAGGACGTCCACATGTTCCCGGTTGTTCAGCTTCCTTGTTCCAACCGATGTGTAGAAGCCGAAATGACAAATTTGCCGTGCCTTTGGAGGCACAAACAAAGTTGGATCAAAACATCTCTCAGCATGTTCCGTGGGTGTTCTCATTGATCCAGCCAATGTGTTATTTGTCCAAACGTTCATGTGACATGCACATCGCTGGAGACCTGTTTGTGTCTTCTTGATCAAGACAAGGCCGAACCGTAATCCACAGACAAGGCCAATGAGTTTGATGCCAGCCACACCTGTGATCTCCAAAAGGAGCACGAAGACCTGAGAAGAAGAGCCAAGCTCGTGGTTTGCAGACACCAGCAATTCAGCCAGATGAAGAAAGTCAATTCAGGGACAAAGATGCAGATGATGCAGAGAGGCATTCTCCAGAGCATGGAGATGGTGAGAGCCCAAGAGATGAACTGAAAAGTGAGAAGAGAAGGCGAGAAGGAGGAGCTGAAGGTGAACCAGCAGACAAGTATTTGCATTCCTCCCATGCCGCTTGGACTGGACAATGACGAAGTGGAAGAAAAACGGCCTGTGACACCTGCAGTGAAGCTTCCTTTGAATCCAAAACAAGGAGAAGCTCTTCTTGACGATTCAGAAGCTCAAGAACAAGGACGAAGGCAGCTCGATTCCAACCAGAAAAGTCCTTCCCATCTGTATCCACCACAGCAGGCGGCAACATCAACGTGGCATCAATTGGTCAGGTGGAGTGCCCAGTGAATGATCAAGGATGGAAAGAAGAGCTTGAGTCCTATTTAGAAGTTGAGGAGGCTGATTGTGGCCATCGCTGGACTTGGATGAAGATGTGGATGAAGGACATCCTCCAGAGGTGAGTTCTGAAAACTCAAAACCAGAGAAGAAGCTGCAGGACAAGAGAGATCTGGAGGCTTTTGAAGATGAAGGTTCTGGAAGATCCTACTCCAGAAGAACTTGCAGGAGGCAGCATCTTGACCACAAGGTCAGTCTTTGACTGGGTGTTCGAGAGAAAAGATGGAAAAAGAAGATGTCGTTTTGTTGCCAGAGAGTTCAGAGGAGGAGATGCTTCAAGTTCCAAAACATTTGCACGGAGCTCATCTCTGTTTGCAACCAAGGCTTCTTTTGTCAACTCATGTTTTGATGGGTTGGAAGATCATGTTCGCTGACATTAAGGACGTCTTCCTGCTGGTCAGTCAGACCACTAGCTGCTGGTGGAGCAACTGCCATTCAGACCACTAGCTGCTGGTGGAGCAACTGCCATGGTGGCGACCAACATCGTGAACTTGCAGCTGTTTGTCATGTTGATGACATGATGATTGCTGGGCAGGTCGAGCATTTGCAATGGTTGTCAGGAGTCATGAAGGAGAAGTTTGTGCTGAGCGAGTCTGGCGTGCTTCCAGTTGATGGACAGCTGGAAGAAGAAGCAGTGAGGTGTTTGAAGAAGCGCCACTTCTTTGCAAAGGAAGGTTTGGTTGTGATGCCCCATGAGAAGTACGTCCCAAGCCTGTTGGAGCTCTATCTTGAGAGAAGAGCAGGAAAAGCAACACCGGAGCGCACAAGAAAATTTGGAAGGACCTCTAGAAGAGATGCTTGAAGGTGATGAGCAGTTCAAGTTTCGTTCTTCTGCCTTGGAACCTTGCTCTACATCAGCCAAGACGTTGATGTCCAGCATGCAGTGCGGAATCTGAGCCAGTTCATGGCCAAGCCAACGAGAAGAGTGAGATGGAAGTCAAGCACGTGATCTTCTCCTGAAGAACAGAGAACTATGGCTTGCTGCTTCCATATTTGAAGTTTCGCAGCAAGAAGGCAGAGATCATGAGTCAGGTGGAGGAAGAAGAAGACAGAGACTTCCTTGAGGTGTTCTCGGATTCGAACTGGGCTGGTGACAAGAGCAGTTCAGCCAAGAGGAGGCACAGCGTCTCTTCGGTCTTCATGTTCCGATGCTTGATCACAAGCTGGTCACGTTCACAGAAATCGATCTCCTTGAGCTCTTGTGAGGCTGAGTTTTTGGCTTCTGCCAGAGGAGTTGCTGAGGCTCCAGGTCAAAGATCTGTGGCAGTTCTTGAGCCGCAGGACGGTGATGATCAAAGCCATCACCGATAGCAGCTCGTGTCGCGCCTTCACAGAGCGACTTGGCGTGGGCCGACTGAAGCACATTGACATCAAGTACCTCTGGATGCAGCTTGAGGTGAAGAAAGAAACAATGGTCATGGAGGGAATCCCTACTCTCCTCAATGTCTCTGACATTGGGACCAAGAGGCTGTCAAGGCAACGCCGGGAGTTCCTGATGTACCTCATCGGCATCACTGAGATGAATGCAGAGGGTAAAGAAGAAATCTTTTCCAAAGTCGGTGAGGAGACTTTCAGTCAGGAACTTGAGAAGAAGATGTTGGCCAAGCAAATGAAGGAGGTGAAGAAGCAAATGATTCAGACGGTGGTTGAAGAGAAGAGCAGTTGGGGGCTGAAGATCCCTACAAGTGTTGTGAGAGCAGTGACATTGCTTTTGCTGCAGCACAGTGCTGGAGGAGAACCCGTGACAGAGGTGACTGACGAAAAGGTACCATCAGAGACCTACACTTGGTGGTTTGTCATCAAGGCCTTGGTTGTTTACACTACCTTTGTGTTCTTCTACGGCATGTATGTTGGATACAGGTACCGAGTGAAGCTTTCAGTGTACCTCAGGACATTTCTCCGGTTCTTGAGGCAAGAAGAGACAATGGAATTTCAAAGGCAACAAGATGAGTTTGCAGAGATTGGCATGATCATGAGGGCACGACTTGCAGCAAACCGTGGAGAATGGAACCTGGTAAGACGAGCCAGAAACCTACCTCCAGGTCTTCAAAGGCCAGATGAAGAAGAAGATCAACCAGAAGAAGGGCTGCAGGAGAGACAACAGGAAGAGCATGCACCGGAGGTGGAGCATGCGCCACAGGTGGAGCAACCTGCAGAGGCACAAGAAGAAGATTAGAGTGAGCCTGACGAAGAAATGGAAGAGCAGGGTGGTGAGACTGAGTTGCAACAGAGGACAGCGGGTCACATCATCACGGATTGGGACCCAATGACTGGGACTTTGGCAGACTATCGAGTACTGCAAAGTGAAGAGGATGCCTTCAGTGGAGAAGAATACTTCATGGGCAATGCAGTGAGTGGGTACCATAGGTACTACAAGCCAACGGCTTCAGAGAGAGAAGATCCCAGCTTCGAAAATGATGCAGCGCCACCTGCTTACATGGATGTGGATGACCCACCACGCCCTGAAGGCTACAACGAGGCAGCAGAAGATCTGAACAACCGGTCTGCATTTGACCCTCTGCCAGTTGATGCTGACTGGTGGGAGTTCGAGAACCTCTTCAAATACATGAAGAGGGAGGAAGAGCAGCGAGCTCGCCGAGTGCTCCAAGCTGGACTTTTCACCACGCGCCAGCTGAAGGAGTTCATGAGGACAAGATTGGCTTCCATCTGCAGCCGATCGTTCCCCCACATGGCATTTGACCACATCGTGCATTGGGGGATGGATGATCGCCATGACTATGGCACTTTTTGCAAGATTGTCCTTGCAGGAGACTGGGACGATGACTTCGACCGGTACGTCCGGTTGTACATGGAAAGATGAGCTAGCTGCTCAACTCCACAGCAAGCTCAAGGTGGAGTGTTGGAAGTTTTCACTCCATGTACGTACGCCCACAGTGGCCCGAGACCTTAGCGTAAAAAAAGGGCGCGCTTCCGTTTTCCCGTGTTCGGTCGCGGTTTCTTTGATATGAAATGAATGCAGTGGTTGCCAGTGAAACTGAAAAGGAAGAGTTGAAAGTTCTTGATCAATGGATCGACTCATTTGGATGTCCACAGCGCCTTCGAACTGACGTCTCAGGAGCCCACATGAGTGAGCAATTCCAGGCCTACATGGACGACCGCAACATCAAATTGGTGCTGGCGCCAAAGGAAGCTCACCATAGAATGGGAGTTGTGGAGAGATTGCATGCAGTGAGACGACTCCAACTCCTGAAGATGAAACAAGAGCAACCTGGAGTCACTCTGGAAACTGCCGTTCCTATTGCCTGTTCACTTCGCATTTGACTGTGGCGCAGAAAGAAGTGTGCTATGTGAAGATATCACAATGGATGAAGGAATTGCTGAAATTGCCAGAGGATTCGCTTTGGCAGCTGAAAAGAGTGCTTCCCGGACAGAGGAATGGAGCTCAGCGGTGGTTTCAAGATTTTTTGCACCATTTGCAGGCATTGGGATTCACATCATGTACTGCTATGCCATCTGTGCTGAGACACCAAACAAAGAAGTTGGCTATCAATATTCATGTTGATGATGAGTTGGTAGTTGGAGAGACGGTTGAAGACATTGAACGGGTGATCGATGCACTGAAGAAAATTTACAAGTTGCAGGTGGAAGGTCCGATGCCAAAAGAACCATTAGGAAACGGTGAGGAGCTCAACTACTTGAAGAAGACCTATGTGTTCCAAGAGGATGGCATCTATGTGAGGCCTAATTCGAAGTTCACTGAGACTCTTATCAAGCTATATGGTTTGCAAGATCGGAAGGAGAAGCAAGTGCCTGAACATTGTTTGCTAGGGCATCCAGGCACATCCCCAGAACTGGACAAGAAACGGCAAGCTGATTTCAGAACTGGTTTGGGCACAGGGGACTCGGCCTCTGGCCGTCGGTTTTGTGTTGTCCGGTTGGGGTGTTCTGGTTGGTTTTTTGTTTGGTTTGGGGTTTGCTTGTGTTCCTTTCCCCACCATCATTTTGCGTTTCCTTTTCCTTCAATGATGACCTGGGCACTCCGCCCACATGGCGTCCGCACTCGTGGAAAAAAATGTGTCGGTTGTCGCTGTCGTCTCTTTTGCCACGATTTTGTCCTTTAATTCTTTCCGATGACGCTCTACTTTGCTCCGGAAAGTTGGGTCCCCCATGAGCCAAATGCAGAGTTGCTCCCACTGTTCGTCTGTGCACGTCACGTTGCCATATTTCTGGTATGGATTGCCATTGTGGAAGTGATTGTAGAGTGTCTCTTTGTTCAGTCGAGTAGAAGAGTTAATGGAGGAAGAGGCGCAACAGCGGACCCCACCTATAACTTTGCACAGGGATATGGGCGATTCGCCATTCGCTACACTGGGCTGGCCACAGCATTAGGCAATTTTGAGCAAGGCAATGCCCAGACAGAAAGCACTGTTGGCTGAGATCAGGATTGGAGATTGCCATGCACAGAATGGGTTGGAGTCTCTGCCCCTACTGGCACTGGTTGTGCATATGGGCGACAACTCTTGCGCCAGTGACATCAGAGTCCGCATCAGACTAGACATTGGTGGTTCATTGCCATAGGCCACTTCTTTGCTGTAAACGCCTGCCACTAGAAGGGGGTTGTCTTCTGCCCCTTCTTTCCTGGGCCGGTACCCCCAGCCACTCTTCACTTCTGCCCTGTCGAACCCTCGTTGCCCAATGGACTCGACAAGGGCTGGTAGAAGCTGAACTGGAAGGTACACAAAGAGATCATTGATCGGTAGAATCTGTTCGCCATGCGTCATTCCTCGCACAAAGGACATGATTACTGTTTGCATGAAGGTGAGCGCATCCACATCATTTTCACTGGAGTTGCTCTTGCTTGCTTGTGTCAAAGTTCATTATTAAAGGCGCAGCACCCTGAGACAAACGCTAGAAAGGCCATACTGCCAGAACTGGGGGTTCGCATAGAGCGCTAACTGCTTTTGAGGGATAAAGGAACACGGCTGGTGGCCTTGTTTAACGAAGGCAAAAAGCTCCGCAAGTGGCGCAGCAAAGGCTTGACTGATTTGGAGCAGATCCTCTACGAAGGCGGGGCACACTTCGGCAGGAATCCTGCCAAAGTAAGTTCCTCGGAGTGCTCTCTCCGCAACCCGCCTCCAGAGGATTGTTCGGACATATCGACTCACTTGCTTGCTTGAGATGCACAATCTCGCCATTGGCCAATCTCGGCAATTTTGTGACTTGTTTCAAAGAGCACGGCCTTGCAAGCAACAGCTTCGGATTGGCACGCATTGACACCTGAATGGCAATTGCATTGGTTTCGCACAAGTATTTGGTACTTGGATTGCGACGATTGAGGTTGAGACAGGTGACAATCAGTTTTGTCTCCGACTCACGAGCTGCAACTGCGATTGTTCGTAAACGCTCCCACTTCTGCACATTCTTGGGTGCTGAGTGCAAGTGGAAGAACGAATTCAGAGCCCCGTCTCACCGTTTTTGACTCAACTTTTGCTTCGGCACAGACCCATCTGATGTGAACCTTGCTGCTTTGGTTGTTTGTGTTTTGGGTTCTTTGTTTGTTGGTTGGTTTTGTCGTGTTGTGCCTTGCTCTGGTGCGGCTCGTATCCTTATCCCTATTTCATTCAATCAAGGTGACTTGTGCCTCTCGGCACACATAGCGCCTCCACCCGTGCAAAAAACAAACCAGGGTCCTCGTTTGTTTTGCGCGAGTCGAGGCGCTATGTGTGCAGGTTCTGCACAAGTCACCTTTGTCGAGTTTAGAAGGAGTTACTATACAGGTCGCAATCCAGAAGGAGAAACAACCACCAAACAACCAAAGCAACACCAAGCAAGAACCCCAAACACCAAAGCAACACAGAACCAAACCACAAAACCACCAAAGGAAGGAAGCGACCTGTTGCGCAACTCATGTGGCCATGTAAGCCTTAAGAGAAGAGGTGAGACAGGGGCATTGAATTCCGCAAAACTCTCAGTGCTTCTTGCCCCTCAACAGTCTGCTTAGTACTTGCTTAGTGCGTGGCATGGTAACGGGAGAAAACAAACCAGGGTCCTTGGTGTTCTTGGATGGTCGCTTGTCAGGATGCTTCTCCCAACAATCTGAGGCCACACGGCCGTCTCTTCCCACAGTGTTTGCAGCGCTTTGGTTTGGGGCACTCTGATTGCACATGACCAGGGAAGGTTTCGTTCCGCACCGGACGAGTGTGAGAGCCTGTTGTGAACTGAAGATCCAGGGGGGTACATCCCCAGAAGATGAGATCAGAGAGACCCAGACCATCACGAAGCGCTGAGAGACAGTCACGAGGCGCTATGTGTGCCTCTCGACACAAGTCACCTTGATTGAATTAAATAGGGATGGTAGGGAGATACGAGCCAGGCACCAAAACAAGGCACAACACAGCAAAAACAACCAAAAAACCACCCCAAAACACAAAACAGCCGGGTTCGCATCTCAGAAGGGCTGTGCAAGCGAAAGCAAAAGTTGAGTGAAAAATGGGTAAGACGGGGCACTGAATTCGTTCTTCTACTTGCGCTCAGTGCTTGCTGCTTGATGGTCAGGCAACAGCGTTATTCCTTTTGTGGGCAGCGAGCATTTGTGCGGCAATGTGATCATTGCCCATATGTGCAGGAGGCGCCCAAGAATGTGCAGGAGCTGTGGGAGCGTTTACGAACAATCGCTGTTGCAGCTCGGCAATATGTGACGTAGTTCAAAGAACACGACTTTGCTGACAACAGTTTCGGATTGGCTCACATTGATGCTGTTGGGACAAAGGGTAGCGAGGGCAGTCGAGTGCAAAGCTTACGAAAGCCATGACCTGCAAGGGACCTGTGACGAGTCAAGGAAACGAGCGATCCCTCAGCGGTGGCCCCCCTATGCGGGAGGCGGAGTCATGTGTACGCTCCATGACTGTGGCTCCAAAATGGACAACGGGAGCGACAATGACAAAGCAGCGACTGTGCGTCAACCACAGAAAAATGTTTGCAGGTAGCGCTCTGTCGGCAAGTGTCTCGTTGTGGGTGGTCAGCATCTCCACGTTGCTATTCGAGCGCCCTTGAAACAAGTGAAGACATGCACGTCCCATGAACTGCGTGGAAGGGTGAAACGCCGCTGTGCAAGGTCCTAGCAACTATACATCTGTGCTCTATGTATTCATCCAGGACCACCTCTTGGGAGGCAGCCCTGGGTATTGTCTAGCTTCTCAGTGTTGGCAGCAGAGTTGGCAGAGTCCGATTGGCAGGCTTACTGGCTGGTTTGTTGGTTTCTCAGGTCCTGCACGTGGGCGCAGGTCTGGGCTGTCAGGCTTCCCTGCAGTTCGATTCTGCGCAATTTCTCATGAAGCCAGCCTTTTTTTTCACGAGTGCGGACGCCATGTGGGCGGTGTGCCCAGGTCATCGTAGAAGGATAGGAAAATTTCTCATGAAGTCAGCCCACTCCTCATTACTATCAGATGGCTTTGGGAGAAGCCGAACCCATCTTGGGATCTTGAGTTGACTGCACGATTCGAAGGCATCGTACTCTGCGTACGTCCCTCTCCATGTGGCCTTGTTTCCTGCTCTAGTGAGTGTGCAGAGCTGTATGCAGCCTGCAAATGCATGTTTGGCGATATAGAGCAAGGTAGGTGGGGTATGTAGCTCACCCAATGACGCACAGTTCAGAAGGGCGTCTCGCCCAATGCGCCTTAGCGTTTTGGCAAGCCGAAGTTGTTGCAATTGCGAGCAGTGTGTGCAAATGTGCCCCCCAAAATCTCACTAATTTCTGTTTGCGAGATGTCTACTGACCGCAATCGTTTACAAAGTTCGCATGCCGCTGGTCCCATCCAGTTGAAATCTGCTGGCAAATATAACGACTCCAGCCCAGGCTCGAAAAAGCAGCCCTCGGGTATGGAACGATTCCGATTGGTGGGATCATCCTCAGTTCTCTCAAAGTTGAGTTGCTGCAAGGAGCTGCATTTCTCAAAGGCTCGTGGTCGAAATTGCGCCTGTGGCGCCAGCTGATTGATTGTCGTGCTTTGGTCCCCAATCTTCGCGCCTTTTGTGGGTGTGAGCAGCTCGCACTCTTCACTCCACTCGACATGGAGGACCCAGCCAGAATCATCCAAGCAGAGGATAATGCGCTTCTAATGTGTGATAACTTTGCACGGGCGTCGTGGATTGTCCTGCTCCCACCGAAGGATCCGGACTCGGATGCCTTTGATGAGGAACTCCACACTGAGCTCTCCTGAATGGGCACCGCAGCCCGCTCACAGTGCGCCAATCAAGGGGAGTGCCTTAGCACTCGTCCTGGGCAACGAACCCTGCCACAGTCGACCTAGGGCTTTACTTGTCCATGCGCCCTGCGCCAGCTCTTTGCTAATCCAGGGTATAAACTAGGTTCATAGGCGGGGGGTGCCTTAGCACTTGCCCAGGGTCAAGAAATCCCCGTACAGATGGATTCCTTTTCAGAGATTAGAAACCTTGCCATTTTCACAAGCCCCGCACGATCGTAGGCAAATAATTGCGAAGGTCATAATCAGCTTGTCCTGGCTCAATCAGATATTTCCTTCAGCAGTTTGAACATGGAGACTCCTTGTTCCTCCGATGCTAGCTCTCCTCGAGAGCGCGAACCTGTCATGGAGTGTCATCTGACACTCACCGCTTTATCAGGCACTGTTGTGCACATCACCATGAGTGTCGCTAAGTTTGACAGATTTGAGGACCTTGAAGACCATGTGGTTGACTATATTGCCTCGGTCACTGACCTGAAGGTCTTCGGATGTACAATAGACTTCTTACAAGCCGACACACAAACCTACTTAGAGAACCCAATCTGGGAAAAATTGCAACAAAGCACTGAGTACACCATTGTGTTTCGTAGCTGCAGTGAAGTCCTTCACTCGAAGGCAATTTTTGAAGGATGTCCATTCAGAGACATCCCACTCGCAATCCATGTCCCCATGAACCCGGAGGAAATGGTTCCTGACGGTGCTTTCACAGCTGTGCCACGATTGCGCCGCGTCAGCATAGAACCAGGCATCAGAGTAGTGGGAGCAGAGGCTTGGCAGTCCTGCCGGCAACTACGGATAGTCAGGATGCCCGCTTCGGTAGTAAGAATAGCAGAGAACACCTTTCGCAGTTGTCATCTGCTTAACCGAGTCACAGCGCCTGGCTGTGTTGATTTTGGCTATAAAGCCTTCGCCGAATGCAGCTCCCTGCAGTGGGTCCATGCCAGCGAAGGAGGTGCGAATCAATTCTGTAGTTCAACCAAATTTGGGCACTATCTCTTTCGAGATTGCATCAACTTAGCCACCTTTGTCCTGCAAGAAACCAATCATCAACTGGCGCCGCAAACTCGGACTGAGGCCAGGGAATTGTCGCAAGGATGTTTATGCTCTACTGGGATAGTTACACTAGAGCGTACGCCTGACTTCCAAGTACTGGGGGCGCATGCCTGTGACAACTGCAAACTACTGAAGAAAGTTGACATTTCGAACACAATGATTGCAGAAATTCAGGAATTTACATTTGCGCACTGTACCAGTCTCGGTGAAGTCAAATTGCCGAATACGCTACACACCATCTGTGTCAAAGCTTTCATGAATTGTGCTGCACTGCCAGAGCTGGCGATACCGCCATCGTTGCATTACATCGCCAGTCGGGCCTTTCTCGACTGCACTGCACTCCGGAGGCTAGTCAAACTCCCAGTCCGGCACAAATGGAGAGGAACATATGCAGAAGAAAGTGCTTTTGCTATTTGCCCAGCCATGCGATGGCCACCGTGGTTGCATATGATTCCTGACAGCGGCTACGTGTCCGGCTTAGCATAAAGCATACTTCCCCAACTTTTCGAGAGTGAATTAGGCTCCGATGCGCAGAGAGCGTCGCCATTCTCGCCTTCGTCGTCTGCAACTTTGTGAGCCTACCGGGATGGGAGCCTTGGCTCTTGGTCCTTGGGAGGCGGGAGGTAGCAGAGTGGCTGATGAATGGCGCCCAGGTGAGAACCTTAGTTGCTCGTCTGCGGGAGCCGATCACAGCCAATCTTGTACAAAGATGGCGCAAGTACCATGCTAGGATAGGTCCTTGTTTCACCAGTTTCACATGGGCCTTGCATGTTGAGGAATAGTGTCACCACAGCGCACTATTTGACGAAAGAATGAACATCCCATGTAATCCCACTGGCAAACGCGTGGGAGCCATTGGGAGTTGTGTTGTGCCTCCCCCTGGGGAGGGAAATCAGCACTGGACCCAGCAGTTTCTTTGTTGCATTGCCTTTCACTGCCATACTCAATACCAGCCTCTGCTTTTCGCATGTGCAGACAGTAATATGGGCTGTGCTACGGAATGGGAGTTTTCCACGGCTTGCCGAGCTTTGCATCCGATGACATTGTGGCATTTGTCATCCAATCAGATAATCACTGCTGACACTGCTCAAGGCACACCTTTCGCAAAGTCAAGATAATTCGTGTGCCAAACACTACACGTGGCTTGGATGATCTCATCCTAGCCAAGGACAGGTGGCCACCTTTTGATTGGCCAACCGGAACAATCACCCACGATCAGAAGCATTTTGCCTTTTCGTAGCGAGTTCAGGCCCTTAGGTATTTTGCAGCTCATCAACTTTTCACCTGTCTCACCTCAGTACAGAGGAAACGCTGCCTACCTTGGCTTGGGGGCCTTTGGTTGTGGTTTTGTGTTTTAGTTTTTGGTTGGTGTTTTGGTTTTTGTGTTTTGGTTTGCTTCCCCCCACCTACTTGCAGTGTCTCCATACTTTCTTTGATGACCTGGGCACACCGCCCACATGGCGTCCGCACTCGTGGAAAAAAAAGTCGTGCTTTGGTCCCCAATCTGTGCTAAGGAGTAGCATTCTTCAAACACCCAGAGTCCAAAATATTCGCATCCTGGGGCGACAGTGCGGAGTACATAGTTCCTACGGAAGGCCCCATCCTGCAGACAGACTACTGTACTTGGCAGTTGGACTATTTGTAGTCTGTTGACTTGGCACATTCTTCAAAGGCATACTGTCCTATGACAGCTCCTATGGCCAAGTGACAGGCTCCATCCGTAATGGTGCCAACCTGTTCCAGAGCACAACACTCCGAAAACAGGCGAGCGCCTAATTCGACGCAACCTGGCATTTCAACCGTCATCAGGGAGTAGCAACCCTGGAAGGCTGCATATCCGATGGCGACGACTGTGTCCGGCAACTTGACAATTCGAAGTGAGTGGCAATACCTCCAGGCTTGTCGATTGATTGTGTGAAACCCTGGGTCCACTTTGATGTGTCGGAGTCGCGCGGTCGAGAAGAAAGCTTTGGCCTCTAGTATCCCAGTGTCGTTGGCTGGGACCCTGATTGCTTTGGGGTAGTCCTCATACTCAAGTCCCTGAATCTGTTCTTTGCGTTCAACGTGCTGAAAACACTCATGGACGACTAGGCAGAATTGGGTGTTCCACCATAGGTCCTCCTGAATGGGATCCTGCAGTGCTTGGTGCGTGTCGGCATCGAGCAAGGTGAGCTCACAGCCAAAGGTGTCTATTCGACTAACCGAGGGCAGGTGCTCGACGAGATATTCTTCTAACATTTCCCAGGTATGGTGAATGCTTACTGGCACATGAATTTGAATTGTGGTGCCAGCAATAGTATTGAGCTGAAGGCAGAGAGGGCAGTGGCCGTCACTGTCACTGCTTTGAGCATGGAGCTGGGACATGTTAGCCTCGGCGCTCGTGCAGGTAAGACAACAAGGATGCAGTCTCTGTCTGGACACTCTCACTCTACCTCGACTACCGACCACTTGAGCCAGTATAGTAGAGCCAAGGATGTTCCCGTTTCTGCTGTGTCCGGTTTCGCTAGGTATGAACGCAAGGCCGTGGGCGTGTCATTTGCGCGCGTGTCAAGAGCTGTCTAATACTAGTGTTTACCCCCTCTGGTTAGGACAACATCTTGGGATGCCGCCTGAGGACGTGAATGCACAGTAAGGGTGCTATGGGACTCGCACTTGAAACCGTTACGTGCTCCATTTCGGTATTACGGGTGGCTATGAGAGGAAGCTTGACTCCGGCTTCCCGACCCTGCTTCCGGGGGTACACACAGTGGATTGTTCTGGTTAATTGTGGTGTAGAACTCAAGCTCATCTCTCTCTTCTCTAGCCGTTCTAAATCTGTTGGTCCCCTCATTGTAGCCCTGACGTATGATTTTAGTGACAAGTGCTTCCCATGTGTCTTCATACAGGGATTGCGCATGAGCAGACGAGTAGGGCTTTTTTGCGGCGTCTTTTTCATCAGACGCATATCCTTGTTGGAAGTGCCTCTGAAGTAACCAGTAGGGGGTAACTGTACAGGTCCTGTGTTTTGACAGACGATGCCAGCTTTTCCGCGAAATGGCCACTGCCAGGCCAGTGAGCAGCCACTTGGCTACTTGCCCATATTTGTCGTCCAGACTTCGCTTCGAGAAGGTTTGCGCCGCTCTTTGCAGCAAGCTCCTATGGAACGAATAACAACCCTGCCCCGTGGCAGGGAGGTAAGTTTCCTCTTCAGCTTCTTCCTCTTCTGCTTCCTCAGCTTCTTTGTCTGCGCCCAGTGCGGGGTCAGCTATGGCGTCGCTGCTCGAGACCGGGCTCGGCACATTGTCCGGCAGGACCGGTTTGGCTAGCATCGGCAGGGCTGCTTCCTGTTGCTCTTTCCCCAGGAAAGCTACCCCGTCTTCCACTTTGTGCCAGAGTGGTACCTCAATACGAAAGCTGGTCTGATAGTGAGAGGCAAACGAAACTACTTGCCCAAAACTTCCATCCAGGATACCGTACTCGTAGGCTTCTGCGAGCTTAGGAGTAGGAAAACGATGCACTGACTGAACAGGCACGACCAGTTTCTAAGGCAGGAAAGTCCAGAGCTAAGGGTCGAGAAGTGATGTGCACTCAGCCTGGTTCGTTGCAGTCGTTTTCGTATGTGTGTCGTATGTTTCGGCTTTCATTTTGGGGTCCAAAAACCCTAGCAAAAACTGGTCTCGCCACAGAGGGTCTCCCCAGTATCCAACCGGGAGGTGATCAGTATGTCTGCCAAACCCAGCAGAAAACCTTCTAGGTGCGCAAAGTCCAGTTCTCCATCTGTTGGCATTGGCCTTTAAGCCAAAGGCAAATTTGGTGCCCAAATAGTTGGCCCCTGCAGTTTCTTGAAGATCTGCTCCCTTCGACTCCCTTCGCCGCAGTTAGAAGGGGGCTAGGATTTTGGCAAAATCTTGTGGGGTGTACCAATGATGTTTTGCTCCAAGACGCATGGACGTGTTGCCGGACCAGCTTGGTGGTGGGGCATCTTCAACACCGCCTTGCCCTTGTTGCGTATCGCCCACGTAGATGTCAGCGTTGATGCACTGGCAGGGTCTGCGTGACACATTTTAGTGACACATTTTGGGCTCAAGGCACACAAACAGGGCGGTTGTTCTTGTGGCGCGCAGTTTTTGGAGCAGAATGCCGGAGAGTATGGTTGACGTGTGAGAAACAAAATTGTTGTATATATATTTGGTTTTCACCTTTTGATGAAGTTTTCGGTCCGTTAGTGACATTCCGGCACTCACAAAAGAGTTCAACTGCAAGATGGCTAGCACGTTTAATCAACCTCTGCAATTGGCAATGATAGGACTTTAGTCCCAGGCGAAACTTGATTGATTGATGGACACATCTTGCCGAAAAAATGTGTCCCGCAAGACCAACCATCAAAACACTCAGCATTTTTCCTGCTTTTGCCGGAAGACCTGTGCTTGGGATGTCATAATATGCCTGAAACCTTCCCATCTTAGGGCTGTTAGGAGCAACCATGGGCCACAGAAGTCATATGTATGATGTTGCACGGGAAACCAATTAGAATTCAACGCTGATACAGGTGAGACAAAAATAACGGCATGTTTCATTAGACAATTGTGCAGCTTGTAGGATTGAGGTCCACCATCTAGCAATTGGCACACAAAGGCTAAAGTTGTTATTGGGTGGAGATCCACTCCAAAAGCACCCATCCCTTCATCCCCCAAATCATGGAAAGCGGTCTGTCACATGCTGCGGTTGGAGTTTTTGCTTCTTGGTTTGGTTTTTTTGGGGCCACACACGGAGTTTTGCGTGTTTTCGTCTCCACCTTGAGAAACCTAAATTTGCCAGCAAGATGAAAGCGAACTCATAGATAAGACATAGCAGAAAGAAGGTAATCATTCAGAGGGAACCATGCCTTGTAAAGATTGTGACGGAAGATCCTGTTTTGGAAAAAGATGACCGAACGTTGAATCATGGGACAGGCAAAATCTTTTGCAGCATCGTCTCTTGCAATCATCATGGTCTCCTCATAATCGACATTGGTCTTGCTGACCACACTCTGTTGTTGCAGCCCTCTTCAAATAGAGAACGACAAGTCTTTCCGCGTTGAGTGGGGATCGGTTGTCTTCTTAGGATGATAGATCTAGTGGATCTAGCTCACACAAGTCCGAGGTTCACCTTGGCGCAGGCACTTGATGATGCTTTGGTCAAGGCACCTCCCATGGGCTACAACTCCTGGAATCACTTTGGATGCACCTTGAACCAGGAGACCCTGGGGAAACCCCGGGAGACTGCCAAGCTTGCTCGACTGAAAAGAATGACGCCTCGCTGTTTCAATCTGGCTTGATGGGGTTTTCTATTTCGGCCCTCGAAGGAGCGCCGATCTTTCGATGCAGGTGTGCATAGTAAGTTCCATTCGCTGTCCATCAGTTCTTCCAAGCGAATCTAGTGCGAAGGCCTTCTCGGACGACACATGAGAAGCATCAAAAGATGGGCAAAGCAATGGCAATCTTGACAGCTACGAGCTTGTACATTTCCCACATGCATGTACAGAGTCAACCTGAGGTATATGGATAGAATGCAAAGTAATCCAACAACCAAAAAATGGTCATGTCTTCGAACAATAAAATACTTGGATTTGCCTTTCAGATGACACTACTTTCTGGATTGCACTTACATACTGTATGTCATTTTGCACCCATAAAAGCTGCAGGAGGAGCTATCGAAAACTGCAGCCAGCTTGAAACCTGGCTGAAGATGTGAGCAGCATTGGTGAGTTTTCTGCTGGTGAGTTCTGCAGCTCTTTTCTTCCTCGTCACTCTGCTGCCATTTGCACGAGAGAGCTGTTGTTTGTGGTGTTGTGAGGTGAATCACTGGGCATGGTCCATGTAATTACTGCGTTTTCTGCTCAGGAAGGATTTGGGATTCTTGGAGCTGGGCTACCGGTACGGAGACTCGAAGCCGGTGATGTGAAGAGCAGGATCTCGAAGAATGTGCAAGGCTTTGTGCCTCTCTGCACTGCCAGAGTGTCAATGTATACATAATACTACATATGTAATTATACTACCTCGTGACCCGCGCTATGGTTTTCGTTGATCAGTGCACTGGTGCACCGAAAAAAGAAGCAGCCCATGCTTTGGCAGCTGCCATGCTGGCAGTCTGGGGGAAGCAAGCCACCATGGCTCGCAACGAGGTTTTATCCCCCGGCCTTTCTTGCTTCCTCTTCCACAACTATGAGATATACAGTAGCCTGAGTCAACTCTGGATGCCAACCTTCTCAGGGGTTAATCCTGGGTGGCCACCTCCAAGTCATCTCCCATTTTCCCGGCTCCCTCTGACGGCGTCTCTCCCATTTTCCATCCAGGTACTTCGTTCTGGACGACTGCTGGATGGCGAAAACCCGGGGGGTCACTCTGGAGGCGGACAGCAACGCCTTTCCTTCTGGCATCAAAGACTTCGGCACCTCGGCGGGAGCTCGGCCATTTTTGTCGGTGACGTCTAACGCCAAAAGGAGCCGATTCCAGGTCAACTAGTAGTTCATGTGCTGAAATTTTTCCTTCAGCATCCAAAGCTTCTTTTTAACTGCTTCTTCAAAGTCTCATAGTGTACAATCTTGAGCCTGCAACTTTTGCTGCATCTCCTTTTGCCACAGGCAGCTCAAACCCTGCGGGTTTTGCCAAGGTCAGAAGCTGCACGAGATGAATTTTCTCTTTGGAATCTACACGTGCAGGTGCTCGGCTCCACGTGCGGGATGTACCTCCTTCGACTGCCTTGCCTTTGGGGCTTCTACCGGCTAGTCTGTCATTTGCAGGCTCTGATGGTGGAACTCCCCTCTCTCACATTGCCTGGTAATTCTGATGTGGCCACATCCTTTTTTCTTTGAGCAATAGAAGAATTGAATGCAAGAGTTCTTGGGATTCCAGAAAAACCAAGCAATCTTTAAAGAGGACCTTTCTTCCACAATCAGAATGACAGTGACTCATGACAAGACACTCTTAAATATGACCAGACACGACCAACATTTGAAAATACCACCCAACAGATCGCTCAGTGTTTCCAAGTAAGTCGCGATGCACTTGTTACTAGTAGCGATGCACATGTTAATTTGTAGTAGCGATCGATGCACTTGGCTACTAGTAGCTTCTTGCTACGAGTAGCGATGCACTACCCAAACCAGAGTCGTCATCGCCCGGGTTCCCGGTCTGGTTCGTTGGGCTTTCTTCCGCGAGGGGTGTGAGCACCTGTGAGGGTCGACCCTCGAGCCGCGACCACGAGGAGACCGGAGACTACTGGCCAGATGAAACGCCACAAGAGCAGATAAGAAACTTCTAAATGAGACAGTCGCCACCCCATGACTGGATGGAGATTATTGCACAGGGCTAGCAGTTGTGAAGCACATGCTTATTTCTTTGAATTATATAACAGTTCTTCTTGGGAGGCAACCACTGACACACCTGGCCCTGGTCAGGATATCTTGGGAAGACTTGGACGCCAATACTTTTGGTGGATGTGAATAAGCACGGGAACAAGCAAAGACTATATATATAGTGGACTCCACGCCTTGTTGCAGATACTTTGAGTTGAGGGGTGGCTGCGCGCTGAAGTTTGGCCCTCACCTGAAGAGGGTGTTCATTGCTGCCATCAGCCAAAACTTCCTCCCAACCATCCAATGCTCCACTCTCTGAGATTTGCTATCTGGGGATGGCTAAAAACCTGGAGGCCTAGCCCACCATCTAGCTTCTATATGATCTTCTAGGTAGCCTGGTGCCATGACCTACAGCTAGAGGTACAAAAACTTGGGGCCGTGGCCCATGTTTCTCGTTCTAGGAGGCTGATGCAAAAGCCTTTGCTGAGCATCTTGGAGCCATGGTCACTGCGGATCATGAGTGTAAAGACCACGAAAAAAAGCATGCCAGAGGTGAGGAGCATCAACTCGGGCCAATTCGGATGGGGCCAATCGCCACATTAAGCTTACTGGAGGTTCTTGGGATGTTAGTTTTCCTCCCATTGAGTCTTACGGGATGACATCTATGGCATATGTGATGACGAATCGCCCAATTTAATGTGGGAACTTGTCACATCTTCAAGCAGTGCGCAAACCACAACAAGTGTTGGCTTTCAACATCGGTTGGGCTAAGAGCTTGCTTGGTGTGAGGGTTAGCTGTGTGTTAGATGGATGGTTGGTCCGCCGGAGCATGGTGTTTGGAAAGCCAGACCGAACCACGTTCCGCTTGCACCTAAAGGGGGTTCAATGCGTCTGCGACCAGCTTTGTCGTGGCCAAGGTGGGAGGTAGACTTTGTGAAAAATGATGCTTGCTGGGATCCTGATTGCGGCCCAGAACAGCCTACTGTTCCAGGCAGGATCTTGTGAGTCGTTCTTGTACGCATTTGCCAATTATCCAAATTGTTTCTTGATTGGCAAACAATCTGGACATGGTCTGGCTTGGAAAGAAAGCTTCAAGGCTTCAAGCCGCAAGATTCGTTGTGGGCGGAAGCGCGACTGTTGGAGGCTCGGGAATTTGCGACATCGAAGGTCGACGGAAAGCTGTGCTGCGCTACCAGAGGATGAAGGTGGGATGCAGATGTTCTGGAAGAGACAGTTCCCATTTGTTCTCCCAGCTTGCTTCAAGTTTGCTGTTTTGTTTATTTTTTTTTCTCTGTGCATTTGCAAGTATAATATCGTCGTGACATGCTGTAAGATTCATTGATGTGCTATGTAATGATGAGCAGGCCCGTTGGATTTGTCATGCCCAGGTCGTCTCGGATAGTGTGATCCATGCAATAAGTTCTTTGGCGTAACTCCAGCTTTTTGTTTCAGTCTAACGTTCTTGTTTTGTATATATAAGGTGTGAGACATAGTAGTTGGCACACGCTTGATAGACGGCCGTGGCTTTTTGCTTTGGAACACGATTTTGTGTGGTTTTTGCGGTGCTTTTGAGGTTTCCTTCAGGGCCACTGAGGGAGGAAGTTTTATATACCTGCTTTTGGTGCATTTGAATGAAAGTTGCAAACATAATTGATTCTATGCTGGGCACGGGTGGAGGGCAGGGAGTGGAGTGGAGTGGTGTTGAAGTTGCAAACGCAGTTGATGCTGCACAGTTCAAGTCGCAGATGGTCTATCAGTCTATCAAGCGTGGGCATTAATATTTCGATCTCTTGGGTTGCGAGGCTTGCTTGTGACTTGACTTGCAGTTCTCCGGCAAAAGCAGCCCAGCATAGTCCTGCAGATTGAATGTTGATGACAGGTCGTGACACTTCTTCACACTCAGAGATGACGCAAAGCAAGTTGATTTCACCTCTGGCACTGGATGTTAGTGTTTGCATGGAGGGACTTTCCCTTTCATGTGACCATAGCCTGCAAAGGTGTGCACAGAACACCGTGTGCAGGTATGTTTAGGCCTTCCTTTGATCCTCCAGATTTGTTTGGCTGGCAACTCTTTTTCCGACAGCACAACAAATGATTGGTGGCCTGCGCATGTCAATGCAACTGAAAAACAGTTGGGCCATACAGTTAAGTGAGATGCTGTAAAGTTAAGTTGCTCATGATGCAATGGGTGAAGCCACCACAAGAGCTTTTGCTGCAGGAGTTGAAACTGCTGTTGAAGAAAGCTTGAGAATAGAAAAGAGCGTGCTGCTTAGGGGCATGGATGCTTGATAGCGGTCGTGGTGCAAAAACGCCACCTCCGCCTATCAAGTGTGTGCCTTAGTTAGTCTGCTGTCATTGTCGGTTGTCTCTTCGAGGAAAAGCTTCTACTGTATATATATATATATATACATATATATATATATATTTCTTTCTGTTTGCATGTACAGCCCATAAATACTCCGCTAGAGTACTGCAGACACGTGACTCATGACGTGTTTTGGCTCAAGGTGAAAAGGCGTTCCGAAACGTCGAAACCTCGTTTTCATGGTAGCGAAAGGGTCCGGTGAGAGTGACAGGGACCGAGCACTCCGCCTAAAGGAAGAGAGACACAGTAAAGTCGAGAGCTCCGAGGAGGAGGAGCTGGGATCCTCGGGAGCGGCAGCTTCTGCCGCCCCGAGTGGAAAAGGAGAAGGAAGTAAAGAAAAAGAGGAGGAGGAGAAAGAGCCTTTGCCAGCCACATCAGCGGCGGATTCAGCCGCAAGCACCACTCCAGCGGTTGAGAAGACCGCAGAAACAACTTCAGCGGCTGAAAGGACCGCAGAAACAAAAGAAGAGGGGCCGGAGATCGGACGAATCGTCCGTAGCGGAAAAGGTGCGAGAGCAGCGCCTTCGGGGTTGAGATTAGGGAACCATGGCATTGGAACAGCAGATTCAACAGTTGTCTGATATGGTTTTGCAGCTTCAGCAAAACCAGGCACGTTTGGAACAGGAGAACCAGGTACTGAGAGAATCCCAAGGTGGGGTATCTATGCTGGCTTCAGCAGTGGGAGAACTGGCCAAGAGCCTTGAGAAAAAGGAGGATAGACGAAAGTCCCAAATACTTATGGATACCAAGCGTTTGGGACGTCCTGAGAGTTTTGGGAATGTTGAAGGGGAATTCCGAAAGTGGGCTAGGAGCATCGACAACCTGTTCATAACCACTTTTGGGAGAGAGTTCATAGAAATCCTTGAATACATCTTGGAGCAGGAAGACGCGATTGAAATGAGCGGAATGGAATCCGCATTTGGGCCTGGCTCTATAGCAGCCATCGACGATCTAGAGGATAAAGCTGATCAAATTCATCGCGTCCTCCTGACCCTGACCTCAGGTGAAACAGAGGATTTGATGGTAGGAGCTTCAAATGGATTTGAAGCATATCGACGGGTTCACCGTCGTTGGGATCCCCGAAACGCAATATACTTCGAGCAATTCTCCAACCTGAGCGAGTCAAAACGTGGTCCGCGGTGAGGCCAGCGATCGAACAGCTCGAAGAACTCATCAGGCGGTACGAGTCCCGGAGGAGTGCCGCAGGAATAAGGGAGACTCTATCGGACCACATCAAGTCCGCCTCATTAGAGATGCTTTTTCCACCCGATTTGGAAAAACACCTCCTGTTGAACAAAAGTAGACTAACAACCTACGCACTCATCAAACAGGAAATCGAGCTTGTTATCGAAACATCTCTCACATCTAAGTCATCTGTTCCAAAACCAGGTTCATCAAGCTCCAACTATCAAGGACCTCAACCCATGGATGTCGATTCGATCGGACAATGGATTGCAAGCCTGGTCAAAGGAAAAGGTAAAGGAAAAGGTAAACAGGTCAAAGGTGATGGAAAGAAAGGCTCAAGCAAAGGAGATTCAAGTAAAGGCTCAAGTACGGCTCAAGATATCACCTGCTACAATTGCGGTAAGAAGGGACACAGAGCGGCCGATTGCTGGAGCAAGAAACGGCCGGATGGAAAAGGCGATAAATGGTCAGGTTCAGGCAAAGGAGATAGGAGTGGCAAAGGCAGTAAAGGCAAAGGTGGAAAAGGCGGCAAAGGTAAAGCCGCAGTCTGTATGGAAGAGATGGATGATCCGGATGATGGCATTGAGCCGGCTCCGGAAGCAGATGTCGGAATGCTCATGGCAGACTTGAGTGGAGTTGGAATAGCGGATACTTCATCCGCCGAAGAATGGATGAAGTTTAACCTGGACACTGGAGCAGCCCAGACAGCCATCCCGAATGGCTGGGAGGACCGAGTGGTTGTCAGTGAAGGCAACGGGGTTGTTTTCAAGACTGCATCAGGAGAGTTGGTGCCCAGTCAGGGCATTGGAACCTTTGAAGGGTTCGATGAGAGCGGCAACAAATGCCGCATGAAAGGCTCAATGGCCGATGTTCACAAGCCATTGATTTCAGCATCCAAGTGCTTAGGCTTTGGAAGGATTGCAGTTCTTGATGTGAAGGCGGAAACTTGATTCCGCAAGGGTCCAAAGTTGGAAAGGCTGTTCAGGCGATCCTGGAGAAAGCGAGCGCTGTAGATCAGCGGAATTGGATTCCTGTGTATCAAGAGCAGGGAGTGTACAATTTCTACTTGAGAAAGCCAGGGTATGAACCGACCAAGGAATGCTGTGGCATTGCAGAGTTGAATGCTGCAGGAGCAAGAGGGGATGCTTCTATGGATTCAGGCCGACCTGGTCCAGAGAGGCAGGAAGAAGATGATGAGTTGGAATTAGTTGATGAGGTTGAGAAACCCATCCAGATAAGAGCTCCGGAGGATCCGACTCCGGCTGAGATTGAAGAGCGCGAGGCGACAGGCCATGTGCAGTATCGGAATTGGTGCCGGCATTGCATTGCTGGACGGGCTGTAGGACAGCCGCATCGGACGAGGTCCGAGGAACAGAAGGCAAAGAGCCTTGTGCCCACAGTGGCAATGGACTACACGTTCATGTCACGGGGCGGTGTGGAGGACGAGCGAGTGAAGCCGATCCTCGTGGTGAAAGATGAGAGGACACAGTCCTTAGCGGCGCCCTTCGTGGATTCGAAGGGAGCAACGCCGTATGCAGTGAAGTTCGTGGCGAACTTCTTGAAGAACTTGGGACACCGCAAGGTGGTTCTCAAGTCGGATGGTGAGCCATCCGTGGTAGCTTTGAAGGAAGCGGCAGCGAAAGAAACCGGCATAGACTGGGTTTCGGAAGAGTCGCCAGTAGGAGACCATCAAGCGAATGGTCTGGCAGAGAACGCCTGCAACGAGGTCAAACGTCAAGTACGAGTCCTCCGCAGCGCGTTGGAAGAGAAGCTCGGCAAAGAGCTCAAAGATGATGATCCTGCATTGGCATGGCTGCCAAGGCAGGCAGGAGACCTGTTGAGCAGGTACAAGAAAGGCCAAGACGGCAGAACGCCTGAGGCCAGAAGATGTGGGAAGCAATGGCGGAAACCCGCCATAGCTTTTGGTGAACGCCTATACTTCAGAGAGGTAGGCGAGGGAGTTCGCATCCTGAAAGAAGGACGCTATGTAGGTCACCATGGCCGAACAGGATCCATTTTGGTGATGACGGCCCATGGCGTGCGCAGAGGCACAGGAATCCGGCGGCTGAGTTCAGCCGACCGCTGGGACCCAAGTGGTTGGGACCTTTTGCGGGGCTTACCGTGGGAGCACTCCGCGGCAAGGCCTGCCGGTGAGCAGTTGATGCTCGAAGAGCGTCTTGTGGTACCACCTCGCAAGGAGGAACGAGTGGCACCACCACAGCAGAGGCGAGTGTACATCAGGAGAGAGGATGTGCACAAGCATGGAGCCACAGAAGGCTGCCCAGGATGCAGGTGCATCTTGGAAGACAAGAGGACGACCTTGCCGCACACAGAGGCGTGCAGAGCAAGGATCACCGAAGCAATGGAAAAGGATGAAGCTGGGCAAGCGAGACTTGAAGCCCATGCAAAGAAGAGGAAAGAACGGCAACAGCTTGACACTGTGAAGCCGAAAGTCGTGGCCGACAAGGACACCGACATCACGGCCGAAGACGCGGCCGGAGAACCAGAGAAGAAAGAAGAAGCAAAGAGCGCAGGATCGGGAAGCCCAGACCTATCCCGATGACCCGAAAGAGAGATATGAGATGAAGAGGCAAGCAGCCGATATAGAGAAGAAACCAGTGGCGAAAGCCAAGGTAGCAACAGAGCCCAAGAAGAGAACAGGGGAACTTAGAATAGATCCACCCGGGGCAAAGGTCAAGCCGAATCCAGCCCAAGGAACAAAGAGGACGGCAGAGACTGCCGTAGAAGACCTTGATCCCAGAGTGGAAGAGAGTCCAAAGAAAACGTCTCAGTTTTCCCATGTTCCAGAAACACCACCAGCAGGGTGGAAGCCAGATGCAGCAAGCTTGGTAAAAGAGAAGGAGATCGCAAAGCAGCATCTGAAGAAGATCATTCAAGGAACCTATGAGGCGAATGGCATTGAGATCACTGAGCAAGAGATCGGAGACATCGCGCATTTGAATATGCAGATGTCAGCAGTAGATGTCATGGAAACCTACTCGCCCAAGAGGTTCACCGCGGAGCGGTACAAGTTGCGACCGGGTTTCGCGGTCGACTTGAATGAAACGAAAAGTGATGGAACATACTGGGACTTGAACAAGTCCGAAGATGTCCAAGAGGTGCACAACATCCTAGAGAGAGACGAACCGGCTCTCTTGACCGGATCGCCTCCGTGCCATATGTTCTCGCAGCTCCAGAATCTAAACTGGAGAAACATGGCACCGGATGTCAGGAGGAGGAAAATGGACGAAGCCGTCCATCACCTTCATACGAGCGTAGAGCTGTATGTCAAGCAGCATCGCTCGGGGCGAAAATTCCTCCATGAGGCACCATGGGCCGCAACCAGCTGGAAGGATGAGAAGGTTGAGGCCTTAGCAAAAGAAGATGGTGTGTTTGTGGTGAAAGGTCCAATGTGCAGGTGGCAGATGATGGCCACCGACCGAAGAGGACTCCAAGGCACCGGCTATGTGAGAAAGGAGACCGGTTGGATGACCAACGATGAAGGGTTGGCCCGAGTCTTGCAAGGAGTCTGCTCGAATGAATCGGGCAAAGGACCATGGCACCGACGCATCCATCTGATTGGAGGCATTGCTAGGCAGGCAGCGGTATACCCACCGCAGCTTGTGAAAGCAGTGCTGAGGAGCCTGCGTGACACGCTAGCAGAAAAGGGTGAGTTGAACACCTTCGATCTGTTCGCAGCAGGCCCAGTTCCAGAGATGCCTCTGATGGACCCAGAGTTCGAAGAGGTCTACATGGATGATGTGAACGGCGGCATTTTGCCAGCCGAGAAAGTGAAGGAGGCAAGACGCCTTGAGATGGACTACCTGAAAGAGAAGCATGGCGTTTATGTGCCCCGGCCAAGAGCCGAGTGTTTTGAGGAAACGGGGAAACCCCCGATTCCAGTCAGATGGTTGGACACCAATAAGGGAGATCCGACAAACCCGAACTACAGGAGCCGATTAGTTGTGCGTGAGATAAAGGCAAGAAAGACCAGAGCACACTTTTATGGAACCCCGAAGAGAAAGATCTACATAGAGCTGCCGCCTGAGGACGAAGCCAGTAAAGATGGACAAACCTGTGGACTTCTCGTGAAGTCAATGTATGGGACACAGGACGCTCCAAATATCTGGCAGACGCACTACACAGAGACTCTGCAGAAAGCTGGTTTCCGCAGAGGGTTGTCGAATGCGTCAGTCTTCTACCAAGAAGCTTGGGACGTCAGAGTGATGGTGCGTGGAGATGACTTCCTAGCACTCGGAGACGCCCAACACTTGGAGAAGCTCAGCCAAGTCCTCAAAGATGCCTATGAGCTGAAATGTCTCGGAATTCTTGGAGACGAGGATGGAGACCGAACAGAAGCCCATTTTCTGAATCGGTTGATCCGAGTCGAAAAGAAGAACGGCAAAGGATCGATTGTGATCGAAGCCGATCGGAGACACGTTGATCTTTTGATCCAGGCATTTGGCTTGGAAAAGGCAAACGGTGTAGAATCACCAGACGTCAAGAAGTCGGCAGATCAGCAGATGCTGGAAAGCCGCAGTCCGCTGCTTGATAAGAGCGAGGCATCGAAGTATCGTTCAGCTACGATGCGTGCTGCGTATCTGTCCCAAGATCGACTCGATATTGGACACGCAGTCAGGAACCTGGCTCGAGGTATGGTGTCGCCAACAGAAGCCAAACTTGCAGACTTGAAACGTCTCATCAGGTACTTGAAGAAATACCCTGATGTTGGGCAATGTTTTGGCTCACAGCAGGTACCCTCAAAGCTGAGGGTCCAGGTCGACGCCGACCACGGTGGAGATGCTGTGACACGTAAAAGCACAACTGGCATGATTGCCATTTATGGCACACGCGTGCTGAAACACAGCAGTAACATCCAATCCACCATAGCCCTTTCCACAGGCGAGAGCGAATACTACGCACTCGTGAAGGGCGGATCTGTGGGCTTAGGACTTCAAAGCCTATGCGCAGATCTTGGTTTGGATTTGGAAGTCACCATAGAAGGCGACTCCAACGCAGCCAAAGGAACTGTCAACCGAGTGGGTTTGGGAAAAGCCAGACACATCCAAACTCGCTACCTATGGTTGCAAGAAAGGGTTGCCGAAGGCCACTTGAAAGTGCACCACGTTCCAGGAATCAAGAACAAAGCCGATGTGTTGACCAAATCGGTGCCTGGGGTGCAGCTTCGCAAAACCATGGAGGACCTGCAGTATGCATTCCTCAGCAAGCGAAGCAAAGGACAGTTGGATGTTTTGGAGTAAGGTCCCTGGCCAAGCTCCACTACCACAACTGAGAGTGGCTCAGCAGCGGGAAGTTTCACATGTTTACTTTCTTTAAGCTTGCGCAGCAGTACAGTGCTTTGCAAGAGGAGGAGTGTTTGCATGTACAGCCCATAAATACTCCGCTAGAGTACTGCAGACACGTGACTCATGACGTGTTTTGGCTCAAGGTGAAAAGGCGTTCCGAAACGTCGAAACCTCGTTTTCACTTTCCTCTGTGGGTCCATTGTTTTTCTATATGTTTCTTTCCAAGCACGTATGCTTTTGAAGGAGGTGAGGTCAAACGAGACGTACCAAGTGACAAATGTCTTTCCACGTGACCCTCTTGCCAGGACGCGATGAACCGCACGGGGCGGCCGATGGTACATTCCTTAGCAGGTTGGCAGCCTTGGAATCTCATCTGATACCCCAGGACGCAGACTGGGCTCAGGTGTGAGCAGTCCCACGCACACGGGGTGAGCTCATGCAATGATCCAAAACACCTTGAGAGAGCCTGGTGTAGGATGCAGACCGCAGAGCCTGCTGTTGCTTTCAAGCACAGTTTTCAACCATGGGCCAATTGGTGATTTATGGAACCTGGTGCATCAGGTGGTGCGGCCTTGATACATAGCCTCGCAAAGGAATTTTTACATTCCTTTGACATGTTTGATCCTAGAGTTCCAAGTAGTTCATGGTGGTCAAAACCCATCTTCCAAAGAAGAGACAGACTGCAGAAACGATCCCATGGTTATTCTAATCCACCTTTTCGCGGGTCCCATAGGACTTCCAGAAAAGGACCACATTTTTGGTGCAAGTTCACGCTGGCGCATTTGAGGTTCGCAGTGGTGGGGAGCCAGCTGGCGCACATGTGGCGGGTTGGTGCGGACGTGAAAGATTGGGATGGCGTTTATGAGGTGCCTGTGCTCAGCACAGTCAGCGCTCTTGAGCGTGACAGGTGGTGTGACGACAGGTGAAGAGGGATCGATGACAGGATCGGATCAGATTGGGTGGGTGGAATGGTTTGGTCCTTAGGCAAGGCTTGGCAGGGCTCGGAAGGGCTCGGAAGGGCTTGTCATGCTGGTGTGGCATGTGTTTTGTGCTGTTGCTGTTGGTGAGAGCAAATGAGGGCAATGTCTTGCAAGCTACATGAGTTGCTCACTGAAGTTCTGAAAGCTTTTGAGCAAAGTCACGGTGAAAGTCTTCCTTTCAGAAAGAGGACCCTTATTCCCCACAGCATCACAGTGGACAGCCCAGGAGGGCTCACATCAGAGCCTGTCACACGTGCATTTGAACTCTTCTGAACATTCTGGTGGCAACGTCTTGTCAATGCTCATTCCCATGGTATTGGATCGCTTTTCACGTGAGGATATCATGCTCCAAGCCAAAATTTCATGACTTTCCTTTCAAAGACTCCAACTTCAGTGGACATCACTTTTTTTGGGATGAGAGTATTAGTATTGTCCTGGTCTTCAACTTGCCTGGATAGTCAGCTCACTTTCTTTTCACTGAGCTGCCGCCCCGCAGGCCACACGCATTATGGAACAGCTGCGAGAATACCACGGCGCCCAGGGTTGGAATGATCCAGAGCACCGGCTTAGCACTGGGAGAAGAGTTTTGAGTTCTGCAAGTGATACGCTCCATGTTTTTGATCACGGTGGCATGCGATCATGAACAGCGCTTTCCCCGTCTTTGTGTGCTTTGAGAGGAGCTGCCGATTTATCGCATGGAAATTGGAATGGATTACATGATGTTGCTACATCATAGAATCAAGCCTGACACATGATTTTGTTCGTGGACATGACCGTTCGTTTCCCCAGCATTGAAGATTAAAAAGGATACAGTAGCTCTCATCCAGTAGAAACCATATCTCAGTCTCATCATCCAATCCATATAGATTCACACACATTTTTTGAAAACGGGTGTTTCGCCGGATTTTTAGTCACCATTGCCACTGCGGTGTCACTCCCCGGTGTCACTCACCGAGGACATGCTCCTCGGAAGCTCACGGGGTGCCACCCTGAAGTTGACGCCGCTCCAGTCCCGTGCGCCTGGGCGAGTTACTACTAGTAAGGCCAGGAGCCCCTAGTAGCTTCTTGCTCCGAGTAGT
>CAXAMN010002892.1:0-66421 GCA_963970005.1 Durusdinium trenchii | reverse complement strand
AGAAGGAGAAGGAGAAGGAGAAGGAGAAGGAGAAGGAGGAGGAGGAGGAGGAGAAGGAGAAGAAGAAAAATAAGAAAGTCTGAGCTTCAGAGAATCCTAAACCTTTGCAATCTATGCTCAGTCTTTTTCGCAGGTCATCCGAAACGTGGCCAAAAACGCCGCGTCCATGTGGACTTCGATAAAGCCAAGGTCCAGCATGTTGTCAGGGACATGGAGAAGGCGTGCTGAGCTGCGGAGGATGGGACTCAACCTTAGCAAATTATTTCAGGGGTAGGGTTACTTACCTGAAATAACATAGGTACCCCACGTGGTGTCGGGAGTCAAATAGATTTTCTGACGATTTGCTTCTTTAGGGAGCTTATATGGAGAGCCATTGAGCGATATTGACTGCTTGTAGTTATTGCAGAAGTACCCCACCACGATCCAACGCATGCAATTGTTTGGTATTAGGAGTCAGTAGATTGCAAAAAAAACACACACTATTAAACCATATTTGGTGTGTACACCACTGCTTTGTGAAATTATTTCACAGGTTGGGAAGGTTTTGGCATCCCTTGCAATGTTTCAGCATCTATGTCTCCCTACCCTACCTAAAGGTTCTTCCCAAATAATTATCATTCCCCAGAGCCGAAATTCCGAGCATGTCTAGATTTGCAAAATAACGATGTGCCGTGGTAGGTAAAGGACCTCAATTTTTTAAAAACATATTTCAGGGGTAGTGCCACCTACGTACCCATAGAGACGCTTTCCCAGCCATTTGGCTGTGTGAAAACAGACCAGCGAAAAGAACTCAAACTGATTGGGCCGTGTTCCATCAGCAAGTTGCAGCATTTTTGTCCCATGTCACAACGGATGTCTTCACAGCCAAAGGTTGGTGTCATGGAGAATGTGAATGGCTGGGTGAGCGTGGCAATGGCCAGCTGCCCAGTTTGGGACGCCTCACCTTGTGAGTCATGTTGGTCCCATGGGAACCGCGGACTCCACAACGGGAAACAGTATAACCGGTGTCGACCTAGGAAATGAATTTGCAAGATATGAACCTCTTTGACCATGTGCGCTCCTAGGTCAAAAGCACAAGACACGGGAGGTCGATGATTGTGAGTTGCCAAGGAGTTACACTTGCCGTTCCATCCGTTTTAAGTTTCTGAGGTGGTGTATGCCATGTGTCCCCCCGGCAACTGACATCTACGTGGAACCTTCAGGCTGCACCTCTATACATCTCATTTTCCATGGCCACTGCCATGACTTGAGTGGTTTCGGTGCCAGTTTTGTCCTGTTTTTTGGGTGAGGTGATCAGGTGGACTCCCGTCCCACCTCCTGTCAACTCATGAGTTTCATTTTTTTGCAGTGATGTTCTGAGGTAATCCTGACGATGACCAGAACTGTGTTCTGTCAGAGAAGGCGAAGAAGAAGCCTGCGGCTGAGAACAATCCCAACCCATGGCAGCGAAAGGAGCCTTGAACTGCAGCGGAGGAGTTGGTCGGCTACAAAACTGGCTTGCTTGGTCTGCAGAAAACACACTTCTTCTGCTTTGCCTTTGAGAACTCGCAGGTGGCCATTTGAAAGATGGATATTCCGCCGCCCGATGCTCCCATCCAAACTTGCCACGGACCATGGTGGGAATTGGACATCCATGGGTTGGAGTAAGCCCCTAAGGGATCGGGTGCCTTGCCGCTAGCAGCTACACCAAAGGATCGGTTCGCACACCTGAGGACCTTAAGGAGTCGTCCATGCACCAATGCCAGCAGGTGAGAGCCTGAGGCAAAAGCGTGTCAAAGAAGCGAATCGGCTTCTCAAGGGCTTTTGGGCCACCAAGCTGTGAGAAGCTGCAAGCATTGATTTCCTTTTTTTTAGATTATTCAGTTGATTGTTTTTATTTTTATTTTTAAATCAGTTTCCTTTCCTTCCGTTTGCGAGACACTTCAGCGAATTCTCAGATGTCTTTTTTTGTTGCCCCAATTCTTTGTGTACGCATGTGCAGACACATTGCAAGACAAATGGCCTTGGACTCTTGAATCTTGAAAGAAACCCGTCACCGATAAACCATGTGGTTGAATATTAGCTCCATGGGACACAACATCATCATTTTTACTTGCTGAAAATTGCTGAAATGACATTTGCTTTTGCAGATCCCAGTCCTCCGAAACTTCTTGAGTCTGCGTCTTAGGATGCTCTCTTAGCCGGTGAGCCCCCTTTTTTGCCACAACCAGGTCTGGGTGCGGCGGCTGACCAATGGGCAGGTGGCCCTGGTTGCAGTGAACTTTGCCTCCAAGGCCGGCGCCATGTTGCATTTCTTTTTGCGAAAGTTCTCTTTCAGGAATTGCCTCCAACCTAATAGCAATGGCCTCCAACCATAGCAATGGCTTCCAACCTAATAGCAATGGCCTCCACCTAATAGCAATGGCCTCCAACTTAATAGCAACTAGCAATGGCCTCCAACCTAAGAGCAATGGCCTCTAACTAGATCAGATCCACTGGGCGGGTGGTGGTGCGGTGAGTTGTACGCGGCGTTCTTCTTTTTTTTGCACGGCTGAGTTGTGAGTTGTGAGTTGTGACTTCGATTGGGCACATTCGTGTTCTATTTGATCTGTTGGAACTTGGGAACCATTGGAGTAGGCTCACAACCAGAAGAAGGGAAGGACCCAACGGACAATGGAAAGACTCCCAAAGATTTGGGTCTCCCGCCAATGAGTTGTGGTCTATTTCCCTTCTTTCATGGTGTCAAACGGGGGGGTCGAAGACGAATACGACTACACACCCAATTTGATCATGGTATCAGTCACTCCAGTTGACTTTCGTTCGCAACTGGTAGTACCCTCGGTTCAGGCAGCCACCGTGGATTTGCCCCTCTCGCAGCTGCGTTTGCCCTGGGGTGATGAGACACCAGCACCTCGCTTGGAGAGGTTTGCCGTGTTGGAGTTGGAGGATGTAGATTTTTTCGGCGAATTCAAGAACCCTTAATAGATTGTAAGTGTAAGGTTCTTGCAACATTGGGAACAGCACGCATTTGAGGAGAAACATCTTGTCGCTGGATCAGCCGCTCTAGTTGACCATGGGTCTAACTGCAGCTGGGGATGTTGGGATGTTGCGCAAGCTGATCCCTGCCCTTTTTGCAGAGACATGGTGCAACTGAGCCAATCCCACTGCGCTGTAGGGGCTTGCCTCTACGACCCCAAGTGGAGTCATACCAGGCGGCAAGAGGTCTTTGCCAGATGCTTTGCCACCTAGCCTTCAGCAATGATGTACAGGTAGATGACCAACACGCGTAGGGTTGGTGTAGGTTGGTCGCCAGGGGAACACCCACTGATCAACCACCAGCTTCCGCGCAGCTCTCACCCGGATTCCCTGCCATCGCTGCGGTTCGCACATCCCGAGTCCATCCTTTGGGACGTGTGGCACGTGGCGAAAGCTCCAGAGCAAGTTCACGGACACTTGAAGTTGGCTCCTTGAGATGAGACGGGAAGTCTTGGGATGTGTTCTTCTGGTTTTCCAACGGACACGTTCGACGTCTTGATTCGGCCGGAAGACTCGGAGCGAGCCCAGACCGGCGATCTCGCCATAACAACCCTTCGCCTTCAAAGCTGTGGAGCTCGTGGAGAATAAAACCACTCAAAAGAGTGCTTTTTTTGGTCGCTGTTCTGGGGATCAGAGGAATTTGCCCGTTAATTTCTTCTAGGGTCTCCAGGTTCCTGTTTCTGGTGTCGAACTTCCATGGACTTTTGACTTCAAGTACGGGATTTAGAGACCATCGCCTGGGCAGCTGGTTCCTTGTTTGGTGGTGGCGTTAGGGCCTTCTCTATTTCCTATGGCTCTAGAGGTGGAGAGGGCACAGACAAATCATTTCATAATTCCGGGGAAATGCCACACGCCACGACGCTGTCCCCTCATTCTGTGCTGTTGTGGCTGTTCTCCCCGACTTTGGACTTGTCCTTTTCCTGTCAGATATTGATCGGAACTTGTGTCACTAAGGCCTTGGAAGCCGATGGAGGTCATTACATGCTGAAGCTGGAGCAAAAGAGTACTCAGGAGGAGCAGTCCGGCAGTTCCCTTTTATTCCCTTCAAGCAAACAAGACTCAAACTTGGCCAAGTGGCCAAGCGGTGTGGTACAGCAACTTTTGCAGCCTTTGCCGTGGGAGCTAGCGAAGGTTAGGGGTCTTCAAGCAAGTTCTGGGGAAGGTTCTGCAGCAAATTCTGGGAACAAATAGCTCAGCGGGTTGAGGAGCAGGTTCCAGAAGAGGTTCCGGAACGTTCTGGAAGAAGTTTTAGAGGAGGTTCCAGAGCGAAAGCTTGGCAGCAAGTTTGCAGATATGCTGACATGATGCTCCTTCTGACATTGTCATGGTGCAATGCTGGCATGTTGTCATGCTGCATGTTGACATTCCATCAGGCTACCATGCTTGCATGGTGTGCGGTGCCATCCCGACATTCTAACATGTTGTCACTCTTTTGTGCCAACGCGAAAGCACGCTGTCATGCTGATGTGCTGCGCTTGCTGACATGCTAACGTGTTGTCATTCTGGCAAGCTGACATGGGTCACACCAACGTGCTGACATGTTGCTACGCTGAGATGCTGAAGTCGGGTCATGTTGAAGTCATCATGCCGGCAAACTCCAGAACGGGTTCCGGAGCAGATTCCCCAGTTCTTGCTTGTTACGGCGTTGTCATGGTTGCACATATTATGTGGGTGCTTGTGCTATGCCGACATATTGCCGTGCTGGTTTGTTCGCATGGCACTTTGAGACAAGTTCAAAACCGCACTGTCTGGTGAAGACACCACTTGTTGGTGAACTTGCGATAGGCGAGTTCGCGCTCAGCTGTTGGGTCTTTTCTTGGGCCGTGTGGTAAGTTGCAGTTACTTTCTGTGAGTAGACCATGGCTGGCAGCCCTCAAGGCCAGCACGTCCCATGCGCTTCTGTCACCGCTCTCCTCACACACACACAAACTTAATTGAGTCGCAATGACAGGATGGGACCATCCACTGGTTGTGGTCGGCTTTCTTTTGGCAGCATACGGCCATCCAAATACTTTGGCACGCACGCCTTCTTGTGGCGGCCGCATCAACCGCAGTTGCCTCGATCAGGATCTCCCAGCCAAAGATTTCAAGGAGGCAAGTGGGAACATTCCACGCGTGGGAACATTCTCTGCATGATGTTTTGTTTGAGAGGCCTTTGGCACAGTTTTTACATCCAAGAAAGTGACTGGCCATGTGCAGGAAAAGAAAGGCTGGTTTCGAGAGGGTAAAGGGGTGCATGTAGAACCGATGAGAACAGCCCCTCAAACGCCCAGCTTCTTCATTTTCACCTGAAATCTGGGAGCAACCTAGAAACCAAGAGACCTTCACGTCTTCAGCCGTTTCCAGCCTATCAAGTAAGAATTGTATATGCACGATCCCTCAGATTGTGGCAGCCCCAAAACGGACACTCCCAAAAGGGCCTTTGACCTCCAAGTGCCCGCAACTGATTGGGCATCGTCTACTTTCCAGTAGAACTGCTGGCGGGCGTGGGGATTCCCAAAATTGGAGGCCCAAACACTGATGATTTTTGACGGAATATATACATATATATTATATATATATACCTTGGGCACGTACTGGTCTTTGCCAAAGTTTCGATGGTTTGATGATATACAAAAATATTACTGTATATATATATATATATTTCTTTTTCTTTATTCTTTTTTCAGTTTAGGAGGTGCAAACCCAGCTCCCCAGCCACGCCGTGGTGGCGAAGGTCTCGCTGCGTGCGAGCTTGCAGATGCCCAGTGACCCGCTGGTCAACGGCTCGGTGCAGGGAACGGGCACGATGACGGAGTTTGTGATGGGCGGCTTTTTGCCGATCACGAACGATGGCACAGGTCCGATGGTGATCGATGGGTGCTTTGGAGGTTGTTTGGGGCAGGTGGTTGTAGAGTTTCGCAGACGGAAGAGGTAGCTGAAACAGTTGCAAAGATGTATTCTCATGAGAGGAATAGGTATTCCCGAACGTGTCCAGCAAAAGTTTGAGTGAGACAAGTGAGATAAATATCTCACACTTGAGTAGTGTGACGCCACCACGCTAGTATATAATTTGAGCCCGAAAACTAGTGGACTACCTCATTGACACCAGTTTGATGCAGCCAACAGTTTGCTTATTTCTTTCTCCCAAAACCATCCAAAGCCTATCAATTCCTTGGTTTTGCCGCTTCTCAAAATTCCAGTGCGAACCCCGCACGCGCGGTACGACCTAACGAGGGGCCTGGTCAATCTTCGCGCTTCTTCTGCTGGTGCCTGCGGTCCTTTGGTTCTGCCGTGGCCAATCAAAGTCTCCACACCGCCTGGACTAAAGCAGCGGCTGAAAACGACGAGAGACTCGGGCTTCGACGAGGCCGGATGAAGAAATGGAGGAGAGAAAGTACTTCTTTGTGAGTGCATAGGGATTGATACACAAACCATAATGGGATTGGTACACAGGGGTTCCTCCATACTTCGTATGAACTCTTGTTCCTTCGAAGTGGTAACCACTTTCTTCTCTTTTCCGTGCTGCAAAGGACGCGAGCACAGCACACCTATTGTGACCATTTGTCCCTTGTCCATTGAGCATGAGGGAAGTTTCGGGTCCATGGGCCAGGCTCGGTATCAGCCTGGCCACATGGAGCCACATGGTATCATCCCCTTTTTCATCCGACCTCTCACTTTCTTTTCCAAGCCTCATGTGGGAATCTATAGCATGTGTATATATATATATATATATATATTCAACGGACATTTTGCATATGATGGTATGATATAGTTTGGCCTGCCAAGATGCCCCTCCCCTGTGAAACTGAGGTTTGAATCGGTGATGATATTCGCTGTGTCTCATACAGGCACTTTTTCATGGTTCAGGTGCACCAGTGTTTAGGCCTTTAGATGCGTTTAGGCACTCCCCTAGCGTAAGAGAATGCTCCCAAAACCACGGAAAGCTCCTTCAACCATGAGGTCACCAATGAAAACCATCCCTGCAAAAAGCCCTTGTCTTTCACCTTTGCAGGATGCATCTGACAGTGCCAAAGGTGCCTGTCAGCGCTGCCTGTCAACCACGCCTTCGGCACTTCAGGTGTCAAAAAAGGGAGGGTGGAGAGCACCAAGGTCTGCAGACGATGAAGGTCGTTTCTTTTTGGTGTTCGATATTAACGATATTCACCATATTTAGATTGGCAGCTCTTGACTTCTTAGAAGCTGCTCTTGAGTACTATTGGGCCAAGCCCTTGGCCCCTTGGGCAAACTTGACCTTGCACTCAAACGAAACCATATATTGACATTGAACTCGTATCGGCCGGCCTTGGATGAAAGCAACACCTTGCCACACCGATTCTGCAGCCATCAAGCGATTTTGACCACGTCCATGTCGACGTCAGGTGTCATAGGCCGATAGACTCTTGCTTGAAGTTTCCAGCGATTCTTTTGACGTTGTTTTGGTTTGTCCTTTTCTTTCGTGGAGTCCATCGATCTCTTCTTGTCTCACTTGTTCAAGCGCGTCCGGGCGCCCAGACGGCCCGAAATCAAAGTCTGGAGGCCCTTTCTGTGTCCTCATCCTCAATGAGCAAGATAGTCTCGACAGAATGTGAACGAACATAGAGTCTATCGGCCTATACAACTTGTACATGATGAATCACACTTAAACATTGTTTCAATATGGTTGTCAGCATGACATGGCCCATGTTTGCTTGTCCGACTCATGCTGCAATCTGCCGAGGCCATGGTTTTGCCACCGGAGCTGAACATCTATGCAGAGAATATCTTAAGGCAATCAATTGTTGAGTCCGTTCCTGGGACAGGCGGAAGTTGCTTTTTTGTTGTGAGGGCTTTTGATATTGACCAAATGGGACAGGCGGAGCACCATGATCCTCTACAGAATCATTCATACATGGACTCTAGCGTCCGTTTCTTGAGCATTGCCAGGCGATTCCCGGAGGAGTTTATGGCTCTGGGAGCTCCAAATTTAGAGGAGAACCCAGCGATATTTCGGTTTGTTCGAGTTTGCTGGTGCTAGCGAGGTTTTGTGAAGAGTTGAGGATCTTTGGAGCAGTCGACTCTTCTGTCAATAACCCAGGGTCGTAGGTTCCAACAGTTGGAGAGTCAAGATGGTCATAACTCGGCTGCTTTTCGTTGGGCATGATCCACATAGGCTGGTTTTCGTTAGTTCAAGGGACCGAGGAGAAATCCTTCTCCATAAGGACCGAGGTTTTTCTTCCCGGCGCTGTTTGGACACCCTCCACCTGTTCTTTCTTCAGGACATCTACGACCTGCGGCCGAACGGCACCTGGCACCTGCCTGAACGGATCCATGAAGAGGAGCATGTCCCGACTTGACCGGACCAGAACGGCCTTCGCAGGGTTTTGTGCCCCCGGAACCCAGTCCTCGAACCCCTTGATGAACCCAGTCTGTGGACCTCCAAAAAAGCGGAGAAGGAAACCAGGTTTTGAGATGTTTTGAGTAGGTGGTGGGTTACAAGGAACTGCCTTGACTTTCTGAGAAGTCGAGACCGGTGGGTTTCCGCTGGATTTCGAGACCCCAGGTCCAGAAAGATGGTGGAGAGCAGTGCGGAGAAGACCATCGAAATTACCATGAGGCGCACGTCCGGCAATTGAACAAGGGGCCACTATGTTTATTGTATTTATATATATCTTTGTTTATTTTTTTAGAACCACGTTTCTGTTTTTCAACCCCTGCACTCGGATTTCTTTTTTCCAATCCTGTCGGGAACCCCCTTGTTGTAACCCTTCCCAAACCGGTTTTTTCAACCCTGCAAACCGGTTTCTTTAACGCTTTTTTGACACTGCGAGGTGGGTAACCTTCACAACCTTTTGTCCAGTTTTGTAACCCAAACCCTCCCGGGGGGCTGCAATCAGGGCTGAAGCGCTTGATGGGTCTGACGGGTCAGATTGTGGTGAGGAAGATGCAGCGGCATGGTAGTAAGGCCAGGAGCCCCGTTCGTAGCGTCCTTGCTCCTAGGCTTGCAAAGGCACACTTCACAAATGCGAGCACGCTTCACTCATGGGTTTGCTCTGACTGCTTTCCGAGCAGAAGATTCACCACCTCCTCGTGACGGAGGATGCCCTGACCTCGGTGTAGCCAAGGTCGGGAATGGTAGGCTGCAGCGGCGTGCCCACTCTGTACTCCATCCAGACCCAACCGCATCGGTGCGCAGCTGCGCTCAACGCACTCTCACCGTGTAAAGAAGGCAATATACAACTACCCGTGCACCACACTGCTCAGCACACCCAGTTTAAATGCTGTTTTGGATTGCTTTTATGAACATACCGGCCCACCCTATTTTCGTGTCTCTACAGACAACAACCACAAACCTGCGATGTGTATACCGACTTGGGAGAGCAATGGCTTCCGCATCTCCATGACCACACAATCAGCTTGGTTTAGGAGGCGGAGTTCGTTATTGCTTGCCATAGCAAACACTGTACACAAAGCTGCTCACAGCACGCTGCTGCGGCATGTGCTTGCACCTCTGCCACATGCCTCGAATGGAAAAAGCTTTGCAAGATGCTGTTCACAAAGCAGGTGTTGTTGCCTATGTTGCACAACCCCCTGCTTGAGACCCATGGGCTTCCACCCCATTTGTTCCGACATGCTTCCATCTCCGTACAGCTGGCCTGCTTCACAGAAGCCTTGCACTTTCTACCACGGCCAGGCTTGTACTTTGCCGGCATTTGGTACCTGATCCGTGTCAAGTGCCACCGGTGCTGGCAACCGGGTCACATTGGCTAACCAGAAAACAAAGGTGCTTCAGTAGGGCAAAAGCTCTGCGTTGACTCTGTGCTTTGCGCACAATGCCATATACTCGTCCAAGCTCCGCTCCCACTGAGCCCTGAAAGGCTAGAGGGTCAAAAGAAAAGGGCCCAGGGCGCACGATTAAGAATGGCTGGAGGTTCAAAAGAAAAGGGTCCAGGGCCTAGGGTTCAAGAATCAGGGGGTCAAAAGAAATGCGTCCAGGGCCTAGTTGGAATCAACAAGTGGAAGAGTGGAAGGGTTGGAAAGAAAGGGTGGAGGGTTGAAAAAAGCAAGGTCGACGGTAAAAAAGAAAGGGCGGAGGGTTACAGTGAAAGGCGAAAGGGTTGAGGATTAAAACAAGGGGTGGTGTTAAAGAAAAGGGTTGGATTGTAAAAACGGGGTTCTCAGCGGCTACTGTTGGGGGGTTTGGTTGGTCACAATTCTTCAAGGTCTTCGCTGCAATGCGGACCCTCTATGCTATACTGAACCAAATAGTCAGGCTGTTAGCACCTGGGACTTCTGTCGTGAAATCAGGCAATAGCATTTTATTTGTGAGGGTAACAACCCTGGAAGTATGAACGCCTAACTACAGGTGCTATGAATTTCGGAAAGATTGCATATTGATTTATTTCGTCTCTAGTGCCTCCAGCTGCCTGGGTTGCCAGGCGCTGGTCTGGTGGAAATGCTTTTGTGCCAATCTCAGCTTGACCACATAGGGGTGGCATATTGATCAAGAGTCTACACTGGTTGAGCCCAGCTGCCTCCAGATCTGAGGTGCCCGGGTATCCCATGGGCCCCATGGCCATTCCCCAGCCTTTGGCGCCACCACAGGCTGCAAACGGTGTTTTGATGGCTTGATCAAGGGCGGTGTATGATTGGAAGGGGGTAGCTGGATCCATTGCGCCGCTGGATTTCCTAGATCGATTTGAATTGGCCTTGTATAATTTGCTGGATTTCTGCTGGCAAGCGGCTTTTAGGGCTTTGGCGCAAGCAGTTGTTTTGAATTTTGTTTTGGATCTGCTGGAGGTGCTGCCGTGGAAGAAGGTGGTCTGGAAAATCAAATTAATTAGTCTGTGTTGGCTATCAATTGGATGTCCAAACCTTTGCATTTTGGGTGAGTGACGCCAGAGTGGCATGGTTGGTAAACTGTATTGATGGCGCCTGAAAGGAAAGCACACGGCAGGCTAGCGGCTAGCAAATGAAATCGGCCTGGGAGCGGCTTTGGTTGCTGGCGTTTTCTTTTAGAAGGCGAAATGGTTCAGCGTCGGATTGCGGGACCCTGTCCTGCATTTCTCCCGGAAGCTGAAACCTCCCACTTCCTTGCCCTCAAGGCGCTGCGTCCTCCTCTCTCCAGCTCAGTTGCTGCCTCTGCCTGTTGCGAGGAGGTGGGCTCTCCCGCGCCAGGTCGACTACTGTGAGCTGGTGATATTAAAGTCTGTTAGTAAGTAGACCTCGTGCCAGAGGGAAATCTCTTTGGATGGAGCTGCCGGGTGGTGTGCTTGGAGATGTTCTGGTCTTGAGTCGTTTGGCCACGTGTTTGGGGGTGCCCGCGATACAGTCTGGTGCCGCGAACATGTGCTGCGAATCCTGGCCCTCCTTGCGTGGAGTTTGTCAGCTTGTCTTGGCTTTGCGGCCCCTGACTACCGCGCTGCCTCCAGAGAGAAGCTAGTTGATGATGAAGATGCGTTGAAGGTGCTGGGTGAAGAAGGTGATGTATAGGTGTTGAACATGAGGGGTGTTCAAGGTGATAGGTGATGAATTTGAACAGCGATGAAGGTGATAGGTGTTGAAGGTTAAAGTTGATGAAGGTGGTAGGTGACTTGGACATTCTTCTTGTGAACAACCATTTGCCACTCGCTTTCACAGTTTGAACTTTAGCCCGAGTAGGAGTATCGAGAGCCTTGAAAGAAGTCATGCACAATCAAAACCAGCTTGCATGGTGCCATGTTCAGGCTTGGAGCGCAGTACGGAACCACAGATTGTGCTGCGCCAAACCTGTTTCTTAAGCAAGTTAGTATGAGTTAGTGTATGCAGTGCTCCAAGGCGTGAAGAAAGTCCTTGACGTTGTTGAATCTTTGGACACGTCAACCTAGCCGTTCTTCCCTTGGAGACTCTGTGCGCATCCTTCGCTCTTGACAGCACTGGTGCACACGTGAGATGGTTGCATCAATCAAGCAAGTGAGTGTTTGCAATTCCAGTGTCTTTGCAACTCTCGAGAGGTATGCCACTAAGATTTGTGAAGAGGGACACACGCGTCGCTAGCGAGCGCTAACCGAGTAAGATGTTTCTTTCACAAAACAACTAATGCACATCTTGGTGAAGAGAGCCAAAATCCAATCCGCTGCGGAAATCCGATGAAAGCAGCAGATGAGAATCAAATCGTGTGGGACCTTCTGGAATGGGGCAATCTGGAAGCACTGAAGAAGCTGGTCTGAATGGATTGATGTAGTTGTTTAAAGATTTTCCCTCCTTTGTTGATTGTTTTTTGATTGAGAAGCGCTCAGACCTCCCAGAAAGTTGGCTTTTGTTGTAACGGCTTCAAGTTCTGGGTTCAATAGGAATGGATGCTTCAGATCTGCTGCTTGGGATGTCATTCCAAGGAAGTTCACCCCTGAGAACTTCGACTGGCGTGCCCTTCATCCGACTGAGAAGAATACCTTGCGCTTGGGCGACATCGAGGGTTTTGTAGTTGTCCATGTTGGGCCAAGCTGTCGAGGGGCCGGAGACCCTAAACCCTAAACCAACGCTTACTTCTTTTTTCTCTATCCCTCCAGGTCAAATTCTTCTCCATCTTCAGTGGTGTGTTCTACAAGAATCATGGGCAAAACACGTTTTAACCATCATCCTACACTGTCCAAGTCCCGAGCACTGCAACCCTTCGTTGGTCCAGTGAGTTGTTCAGGCTCATGGAAGGAGTGGCCTGCGGCTTGGCTGGTCCAAATGAAGCCTACTTGGACATCATCGAATGGCTGGTGCGCTCCGGCGCTGATGCCGCCCAAAGGACACCTCCCTCGAGCCAAGGAGTATGGCTGGGAGAAGGTGGAAGTGGGGAGTTGAGGTATGGTTTAAGATGCAGCAGCGCGCAGAGATGGAAACAAAGAGCTCATGCAACATCATACAAGCTGAATCTAGGTCAGTGAAGGATATGTGTTGTCAGCGAAAGTACGCCCTTCCAACATCCAGGATTCTTGAATCCCATTGCTAGCTCTCTTCCTATGGTGTTCGCAAAATTGTGAACAACATCATCCCATGTTCTTTTTTACAACCTCTTCTATTTGTGAACCAGCTATCGGCCAATAGAACAGAAGTCCCATAGACAAATCTGCTTTTCTTGGGTCCTGGGTGATTCCGTGCGTTCCAATACACAAGCGCATTCTCCCTCCAACAAACATGCATATACTCCAGCGACCGAAGTAAGAGCACTCCGACCACATGCGTTGCTGAATTGTGCGTTGCACAGCACACGCCGAGCCTTGCAGAAGCCACGCATTTGTCGTTCGCATTTGTCAATTGAACAAATCAGAATCTGCAGACGGATTGCGAAGCCTTCCGAAGCCTTGCTTTGACACGGGTTGTCATGATGCAGACGGATTCATGATGACATGAAAACCAGGACACTGGCCTGGTTTGAAAACCACTTGAGTCCGGGAGATGACCAGGTAGGTGTCACAACACAGGATGAACACCCTGCACTGTAAATATGGGGATGGGTCGTGACTCACCATGTGGCGAACGACCTTCCCGGTAGGTCAACCCTGCTTTTTGTTCTATGGCACCGGCCGCGCCAGGAAACTACAGTATCTGGTTGATTGAAGACCCAGACAAGACGAAGTTGACGGTGGCATACAAAGGACTGGAGTCAGGTTATTCGGTCATCATCCAGCACTCCAAAACATATGCCCCTTGTACCCCTTGTGCTGGACCATACCTGTTTAGTTCGTTTTCACACACTGCCCTTGGGTTCACATTGTGTATGCCTGAAACTCCAAGGCACAGGCCCTCAAACGCACGGGCCCAGCCACTGGAGGTGAAAACTCAGATTTCGGAGGCCTTCCGATTGGGGGATTGAAAGCCCGTGGTTTCTGTTTCAGCACTCCCGAAGCTTCAAGAGACGACTGTTGGAGTAGGAGTGAGAAGGGGATAGATCTGGATCCGTGGTGTAGGTATAAAAGAGAGAGAGAGAGAGATGAAGGAAAATCAGGCAAACACTGAGGGACTAAGTGGCCTGCCACCACATTTTTTTGAAACATAGAGCAGAGAACGAGAATCCGACACGATGAAGAAGACAAGACCGGAGAGTTGGTACACCTGGATGAAGGTGGGCTTTCACACTGTAAATGATGATGTCCAGATGGAGTGGAGGAAGTCCAGGATGAAGGAGGGTTTTCCGGATGACGCTACTGCTAGCCCTGCTTGCATGGTGATAAAGTCCTGGCCACTTCCTGCTGATCACAGACCATCCGAAGGGTCGAGCTCACAACGGAGGAGAGAATAAAGAAGGAGTAGATTCTGAAGAGGCAATTGAAGAGCGCCTGTGGGGACCAGGTATGAAATACAGGGACTTCGTTTCCAAGCCAAAGGTTTCCTCAAAGGCCAAGTTCCCAAGTGAAAGGCTGCCAAGCAGGAAGCGATAGCGCTTTCCTCAAGCCTCAAAAGCTTGAAACAGGGTCATAGTTACTCATAGCCGCACACACACACACAGACACATGCACACTTGACAAAACCTCGCAAGGATTCTGGGTGGTACCAGAAGTGCATTAGCCCTTTACAGCTACCACACTAAACCTTGGCTGCAAAACTGCAAGGTGAAGAGTCCGCGAATTGTTTAACTTGGGTGAGGAGGCAACTGAAACACAGGTATGTGGAAGTGGTGTCCCACTTCCAAATCCTCAGGTACGTGGCCAGCTTTGTACCCTGCCTGGTCCCTGCATGTGAACTAACATGTGCAAGAGCCCTTAAGAACAAGGTTGCACCCAGGCTACACACAATACACTCACACTATCTCACACTCATATATTTTATGATGATATAAAGCCGGCATGTCTATTTGACACCCCGCATTGATATGCAAAGGAAGGTAGGTGTCTTCGTTGGCACGTGGCCTTCCTTGAAAAGAAAACCAACATGTGAAAACAGCGTAATCTGCAGCTGCCACTGCAAGGTCGACGCACACAGAGACCCGACTTCCTCCGGATTTCCCTGCAGCCCTCCGACCTCCCCCCCATGTCTAACCCTTGGCCCAGAGTGAGTTGCCCACGAGGCCACTCGGCGATCAGTTATTTGTTGGCGTGGAAGCGGGAACTTCAAGACAAAGCCGAATGGTCCGAAAACTTGGCATATTTGGACAAAGCCTTGGCTCGAATCACCACGGCCACGCAGCATATTCGGCCTGTGCGGGAAAAGGCTGGGCGCCTGGGTGGGACTTGGAGAGATGAACACGGTTTTTGGTGCGTTGGGTGGTATCATGCGCCAACTGACATGGATCTGAGGAAGGGGTAGATAAGGCGTGGGGCGTTGGAATGTTGTCGCTTCTGGGCGTGGAGCGTCTGGGGTTGCTTTGTTGGAGCAGCTCATTGATGCGTGTCATTGATTGAACGCCGAGATTTCAAATCCGTCGCTTCAGGTAGCCATCGATCAGAGCGTTGTGGAGCTTTGGGAAAGAGTCTTGGATGCCACGGCCTCTCACAATCTGACCTTTGAAACTGCCGACGGCCCCGTGACCGCTCACGCACATGTTTTGATGGAAGCATCGCCCGCATCTTGGCGTGGAGAAGAAGCCGAAGCTTCCTGTTGATTCAAAAAGGAGTTGGGAAATTGCAGGAACCTGTTTGACTGACAAAAAGGGGGAAGTCTGCCGTGGTCGCCGAACACCACCGCTCCATTTGGACCACGAATGTTGGTTCCAGTCCTGGAAGAGAGACAAACGAGGCTCCTGATGGTTCTGAAAATGAATGACTCGGTCCTTTAACTTGCTTGTTTTCGTTTTCATTTGCTGAGGTACTGAAGGCCATGTTAGATTCATCGATGAAGGAGGGCGAAACTCGACGAATTCAAGTCAAAGACTCTCCAAGTCGTGGGGTGTCGTTGTTCCTGGAGACTTTGCGCCTTCGCTGCACTTGGTTGTCAGGGTGAAGGTGAGGGTATAGGGAACACAAAGGCGGACATGACAGGACCACGCTCATGAACTTTCAATGGTAACAAGTCACTGTAGTGGAAAACACTTCTCAAGGTCTTTTGGCCGCATGAGAATCAAATTCGGTGGTGGGTTCTGCGTATTTTCCTGGTCTGGAAGGGGAATCAATGGCACCCCCAAAATCCCTCTTCCATGTTCCGCACCAATGGATGTATGTGTTTATGCATGTATGTATATATAATATACATTTTCCACTTAGATCACAGTACAGTTGTATGACATCATTTGTATCATGAGCATTCATGAGACTTTACTGCAGCCCTTTTGAGTGTCAAGACAAAGTGCGTATGGTAGCGGAGCTGGGATAAGGGCAACCCCCTTTGAGCTCCAGAGAAAAGCCCCTAGGTCACTGGGATCCCGGGTGCGGTTTCGAGCCATAGAATTGGGGCCTTTGGAGCCCAAACAGCTGGACTGGTGAAGAATTGTTGTGAGCAACACTCTGTACCCAGTACATTGTGTCAAAGAGACATTAGTACAAGGAGAAGGTGGAGGAGATCAGAGAAATCCTTCAAGCAATAGCACAGAGTACGCTGGCAACAACATCAGCAGCTGAGGCGGTGAAGAAAGCAGTTGAGGACAAGAAGTCATCAGCGACAGGTTGGTCAAAATTGACAGCAACGCCCAATATCTTTGACTATAAGTCACAAGAAGAAGAGATTAAAGGCATTCAGAGTGTGGTCACGGGTCTTTGAGAAGTACCTGGGTGCAGTTGATGAGGGCTACATTGGACTTGAAGGAAATTCATGAGAAGCCAAGTGACAAGTTTGATATGGACTTGGCAACTGAAGCAGAGAAGACCAGGTGCATCAAGTTTTTTGGATTCGTAGCTTCATTGATGAGAGGAAGAGCGCTCCAATTGGTGAAAGCTGTGGAAGACTCCAATGGACTTGATGCCTGGAGGAGTTTGAATAAAGCTTTGAAACCAACTTCGAAGGCGAGAGGCTTAGCGTCTTGGGAGCAGCCACTACATGGTCCGCATTTTCAATGAACAGTGCACTACAACCTCAACTCTTGAAGCTTGAAGAAGTATTTGATGAGACAGTCAAGGCAGGGACGACAATTCAGGAAGAGTTGAAATCTGCTATTCTTTTGAGATGTGTAGGTGGCCACTGGATGTTGATCGCGTCCAAGATGCCAAAGGAAAAGGTAAGAAGGGCAAGAATGACCATCAGAAAGGCAAAGGTAAAGATACTAAGGGCAAAGGAAAGAAAGGAAAAGGAGATCAGAAAGGAAGGGACCGTGATCACAAGGGCAAAGGTAAAGGCAAAGACCAGAAAGGCAAAGGTGTGGCAACATGTTACACTTGTGGAAAGCCAGGACAGCTGGCTAAAGACTGTTGGAGGAACACTGTTCGACAGGTAGCAAGTGATCAAGCCCATGCATCTTCAGGAGGGGCATCAGTGACAACTCATACAGTTGGCCAACAGCATGCCAATGTGAGCCCACAAGTAGGTAGCTCAGCAGAGTCAAAACCAGTAGTCAGGAGAATTGAGAATAGTTAGCCAATCATCTTTGACTTGCGAGAGAAACACGACGAGCTAGAAGACCAAGGAATTCGAGTAGTTCACTTCTACATTGGAGATGATTATGATGATGATGATGATGAGCCAGAGACCCAGGAAGTTGAGGAGATGTCAATCTCAATCTCAGATGATAAAACTCATGGTGATGAGACCTGGGAAGAGAATGAGGATGTGGCCATCATTATTGACCGTAGCATTATTCCCTTTGAGTATGGCGGACTCAGAAACAAAGTCAGCAAGGGCAGTATGTCGGTTAGCAATTGACAGCCAGACTGGGTTCATTCATGTTGGGCCATCAGGAAGGAACGGCCAATTTCGCCTAAGTGTGCAAGAGTTGATGAATTTCAGTCAATTGTTGGGGTACTCAGCAGTCACCTACAGGAGTGGCAATGAACCCACAACAAGGCAAATCCTAAAGATGCTTATCATTGCTCGCCATAGTCTAGGACTCTCCACGAGATTAGTTAACTCAAAGCTTGGAGACCATTCATTTCTGTCAGAGAACACAGTTGACAGGGTGAGAAAATTTGCAGGAACTTTCATTGAAGGTGTGCAGTCAAGACTTGGTATCAAGATTGGATGTGCACTTTGCACTTGGGCAGCAAGACATGCCAGTTGGGTGCTTAGCAGATTTCAGCCAGTCAAAGGTGCAACTCCCTATTTATGAGCTTGTCTATGGCAAGAGTTACTCACGTCTCCTAGCAGAATAGGGTGAGACAGTTCATGCGTACATCAAGAGCCTCAACAAAGGAGAAGCGAGATGGCATCTATGCTTGTTCTTGGGGGCTTGGGAAAAGTCGGAAGGCAAGACACCTATATACTTACAGATGGAGTGTAGGTAGTGCTCAGCAAGTGTATCAGAAGAACAGATCAAGATTGGTCCAAATTCTTACCCATATACAAAAGCTTCAATGCCTTTTCATGGGAATATCAAGCCAACTTTGGAGACAGAACCATTGCCACCAAGAGAAAGAGCAGAAGCATTACCGGCAGCGCAGACACACATTCCCTCGAGAACGTGTAATGGTGAAGTTCAGAGTTGAAGTTGCAGAAGCAGTCGTGGCCAAGGCACTGGCAGGGAGATTCTAGCCCCGCTGGAAATCCCTGTTGAAGCAACGAAAAGAGATGGAGGCGAAAAGAAGCCAAGTGGAGAAGAGGCACCAAGTAAGAAGCAGAAAGTTCTCTTTACAGATGAGAACACGCTTGAGAAGGTGAAGGCATTCCCCCTACATCATTGCCAGCAGGACAGCCTAATTATACTATCTTCATTGAGATCACCACCAGCGCCATCAAGACCAGGAGAAGCAATTGAACTGCTTGAAGAGGAAAGTCCACTGAAGAAACTCAGGCCATCAGATGATTCAAGCAAGAAGGCCAAGATCAACATGGTGAACGTTGGAGGGGAAGATCTTTACCATGTAGATGAAGAGCCACCCCCAGTTGCAGAAGAAGTTGATGAGGGAGAGTGGGATGATGAAGAAGATCAATCAGATTTGGAAGAGGTAAATGGAATCAGTGAAGAGGAAGAAGCAAGAGAGGGAGAAGGAGCGTTTTCACAGGCCACCGACTGTGGCGCTGCTGCCGCTCTGGGCTCAGTCAACAACTTGGCGGTCTGTGCTTCCACCGCCCAAGTGAAGGTGGAATGCGCTGACAAGGTTGGTGACATGTCCATCCATGTTCACGACGTGCCCAATCAACCAAAGTTTTGTTTGAATCAAACAATAGAAAGCGATCGGGGCAAGTGTTGACGTTGGTCGCTTATCGTTTGTCGTTCGGTTTGTCCTTTCAGTGTTGTCCCCTTAGACCAACCGCCGAAAACGGGCATGTGGGGAGCTCCATGACAGATAGGGACTTGGCTCCTCTGCAGATGGACGCAGCGTCCAGGGAGACAAGACCAACCATGCGTTTAGATTTCGGGACCTGCGCGTCTTGTATGGATTTCCAGTATCGATCGGTCTCCTTGGCCGAGTCTTTCAGTTCTGAGAGGAGTGCCCTCACCTGCATGAATCATGGGGGATAAGATTGCTGCTGTTGGCATACATTCTTAAACGACTGTACACTGCTCAATCACCACCACACTGAAACGAGTCCATCAACTCACTGTGTCCACAAACAGGGCAAAAGGAATTCTGCGCAGACAGGGCATTGTGGAAGTGCGCCGCGGCTATGGACAATGGGTACAGACCGCCAAGTAGGAGAACCCCACGAAAAGTCATTGGGACATCCGCCGCGACTTGGCTGAGATTCCTACTTGGATGAACCGCGGGGTTGCTAAACCTTTGTCCCAGTTATAAGAGTTAGCTCAAAGCTTAACATATGTTTGAAGATGTGACATAGCAAGTTCATAAGCGGTTAACAAAAGCAGTCATGAAGCTGGGATTTGCTAAGCCAGCTAAGTGGTTAGGTGTTTTTCAAAGGCTTGTGGAGATGATGTTTCTTAAAAATACAATACAAGTTTTCATTGTATCACATAAAACAATAAACAACCAGCGCTAAAATAACCAATTCCTAAAACCCTAAAACCTTACAGTATAAATAACAATCCCGGTATAAACACTTAGCGCGTGCCTGCAAGGCTACAAGCTATAGCGTGTGCCCGCAAGGCTACGCGCGATGCAATTTCAATGAAACTACAGACAGTTTACGCAGATGCCTCAGGGTTTTGCCAATCATGGCTACACATCCTCCAAGTTTGCAAATCTGCCAATGATGGCTACACACTGTTGTATGGTAAACGCTTTGGCCAAAAGTGGCAACGCACCATGCAATCCGAATGAATAGTGTTTTGCAAATGGCAAGCTACATGTGAGCGATCATTAGAAGTGTTTCATGCCAAATAAATTGCGCCAAAGCCTGTACACAAACTTACCAACTCTGACCTGCAACACTTGCTCTGCAAAAGCAATCAGGACAAGCGTGTCATGTTTCTGTTCACTGCCTGTGCTCCATAGGGATGAGCGTGACAACTTTATTGTCTTTGGCAAGAAATCTACGTACCAAAGGGCAAGCAGTATCTGATAAATTGAGCAGCTGAGGGTTGTGTGCAGGTTGCTATTTGCTGTAGGTTTTTGCATCTCAAGCAAACCCCACACCTCCACCAAGGCAACACTCCTTGGATGGGGTCTGCCCATACAGTGCCAAGCTGCTCCTTAAATTTGTTAGTCCTGCGCTGCCTTTCCAATTTGCTCGCACTGGTCCACTATGGCAGATCGAATTTGGTGGATGCGCGCAACGGGCGCTGACTTTCCAAATCCTGGCCGCGGCGAAGGAGTATTTGAAGGAGCAGCCGGATGACAGCGTCAAGGTCTTGAGCGATTTGGAAGCCCACCAATACATCCGGGTCACCGCAACAGCGCCGCCCCAACAGCCTCAGAAAGGACCGGCAGACATTGACGGCGTTGGCGTGGTGGAGAGGGCTAGAGCTCATCTACCAAAAGCTCCAGGCCAAAGTCCGCCGCAAAACTTTACCGAGCCTACCCCAATTACCAGTCTGGAGCTTTCGGGGGCGCAGTCAGGGCACATCTTGACAAATACCAGATGAGAGCCGTTTTGGGAAGTTTTGAGTGTGTGACAACGCACAGTTCAGACGTCAATCATTTGGTTTCCTCTTTACCCATCAATACAATTCAGGGCATTGCGAAATGGTTAGCGCCGGTTTTGAAGCTTGCTGCGTGGGCAACTAGCCGTCCCGACGACAATAGCTAGCGTGAAGAGAAACGTGCTGCTATTGAAGAACCGGTGCTCAAAGATTCAGCAGAGGAATCAGGCGGTGGGTACACTCAGACGCACAGTTAGGCCACTCACTGACCAAGCCTTCCGACAAGGGACAGCTTCAGCTTTTCTTTCTGTTGGGATGAAACCTATGGATTCTTGATTTTCTGTTTTTGTTAATATGCCCACCAGAGCAAATTCGGTCATGCAGAATTCTGTAACTCGTTTCGCAGTCCAGCACTCAAGGCCCCTTTCGTGGCTTTGTAGAAGAGGAGCGTTCGCATTTGTGCAGACTCCTTGCTCGGTTGATCTTTTCACATACATACACTCTTTACATATATATATATATTTATTATTGTGAATGCATGTCCATTATGGTATTCGCACCCATTTTTTTAGGGGGAAGCCTGGTGGGCCACGTGTCTCTTGACAAGACCAAAACACGTTCATGCAGACGAGTTTTCACATCGTAGGCTGAGGAGGTTGCCCGAAGCCTGACATAGCACGCATTTCGATACATATTTCATCAATTTTCATCATATTTCTACACCCCAGCGTTTCAGCCTATTTGCTTAGACTCAAGCTGATCCTTTGAGGTATACAGTATACGGTCTGTTTCAGGTCCATTTGCGCGGAGGAATGACTTACTGTATTTTGCTTCCCCTCCACCTGGGGGGGGTGGACTCTGCAAGGTACACTTGCTCGACTCGCAGTGAGCCCAACCATGAGACGGTGCTGATCGCGTTGGACTTGGCGCATCGATGGCAGGTGTACGGCGTGGTGAACATCTTCGCGGAACTTCTGCAGGTGCCTTGTTTGTCCGGACATACCTGCTGTATTGCCTTCAATTACTAACGGTCCCTGGTTTCAACCACAACAGGATCACCAGCCTTTGCAACAGTTTGCTCATGCCAGCCGCGCAGGTTCTGGTTTTCAGATATTGGAACTTTGAACCTTGAATTTTTTTGATATTTGACTTTTCCGAACTGGAATATTTTGATGGTGGGATTAAATTGCATTACTTAGGCGTTTTTAACACCAAGGTTTCTTTAGGGTTTGGGGCAATTAGATCGTACGTCGTACAAAGCAATTCCCCAGTGTGTGCACGTGTGCGTGTGCGTGTGCGCGTGGGTGTGTGGGCGTGGGCCTCGGGGTGTGCGTGTGCGTGGGCCGGGCGCTTGTTCGTGTGCCAGTGCAAGTGCGAGTGCGTGTGCGTGTGCTAGTAATTTTTGAGCGTTTGCCTTGTGGTGGGGTATGTCCGGGTTTGTGTTGCTTGTGATTTCAGTGTTTCTTTACGATCTTGTGATTTGGTTTGGTTGGATTCTTGACTCGTGACAGCGTCCCAGCTTGTATCAGCTTGTGTTCTGAACCATTTCTCGTGTCTAAGCTCCCGGACCTGAACTGTAAGCTCCGCAGTGGGCACTCCCGGACCTCTGGATTTTGTTTTGAAAGCTTTTGTCACTGTCTCGGTCGCCCTGTTTGGCAGCTCGCATACGTGGAGTGGGTGGACTTCGGCTGTTGAACAGTTCTCCCTCGTTAGATTTTAGTTCACCCTTGAACAGTTCACACGGCGTGCTTTCACAAATTTCAGATCAGCCACTACAGCTTTCTAACAGGCATCCTGATTGACTCTTGATGTCGGTTGCGATCAAAGCTTTCCTCCCTGAACATAGCGTGCCAATTGTGATTTGCATATGTCATGTGTGATATCAGCAAATACAGCTTTTTTGCAAGCATCCTGATTGGTTTTTAACAATCAACCTGACAAAAGGTTGCATCCCTTCACCTGAGCAAGCTCGCCCATGCAGTGTACCCAAGTTGACCTGATGTGACTTAAGCCGCCCTGATGTGACTTGCAGTGTACCCAAGTTGTAGATATGACGAAAAGAACGTGAAGATGTGACGTGAGACTTAGTATCTCTTGATTTGTGATATCGGGAGACGTCTCCTGTCGACGTACCTGCAGCCGGTTAATGTACGCAACACTTTCTTATTGTTCCAGGTCTTCCAGGTCTTAGGTCGTCTTGCACTAATCGGCTAATGCAGTACCTAGGTCGTAAAGTGTCAATGCATCTTTGGTAGCACTCTGAACTGTGCTCTTGCGAGCTCTTTCTCAAGTGTGTGTGCGCGTGTGAACCTTTACTACAAGTTGCAGGGTCGTGATGGCAAGAAGACATGTGGATGATTTTGGCAGTCGTTTGATGCTGACACTTCTTGGAGCCTTTTCGCTCCAAAGACTGTTTGGCGCTCATCTGTTTTTTTCAGAGGAGATGATCACAGATGCCAACTTTGCAGCCATTGCCGAAGCGGCGGTGCTCAAAGATTTGGAGGGCGTGAAGAAGGCGCCGCTGGAGAGGGGGGAGCGGCCTCGACAAAAAGAACGACTACTCAGGTGCTGTGAGGTCTTTGTGAGTTGGTGAGTCCTGGTGAGTTGGGCCTTAGGGGTTTTTCGAGGCCGATGTGTGAAGGACCGCTGTTTCAACGGATTGGACCTTTTGGACCCAACACGTGGACAAAAGAGACCGGTCTCCCGCCACTGGTCCCCACGTGACCATGTGGAGTCCCAACCTCCACTTTGACACAGTCCCTCAGACTTGTTTTTACTAGCTTCTTGTTACTACTAGTAAGGCACTTGTTACTACTAGCGTGGCACTTGTTACTAGTAGTAACAAGAAGCTAATGTAAATTTTAAGAATCAAGCCATGTGGAGTGGGGAATGTCTGTGACCATTGTACGGACCGCTGCTGCGCTGAAGACTGGCTGACCCCAGACATTCCTTGAACCAAGACACAAGAGGGAGCTACTAGTCATTAGATGTTGCCGACTTCATCTCTTCGGTTGGGCCCAGCTCAGTCTCCAACTCGGGTTCGCCGCTGGCACTGGACCGGACGGTGCGGGTCGGTCTCCCTTGCGGGCCGCCGGCAAGGTGTGCCGAATTCATGGCATGGAATCGCGAGCGGTGCAGGACCGATGTGTTGTGCACCTCTGGTGCAGGTGGAGGGGTGGTGAGAGACTCTTCAGTTTCATTTTTGTTACTACTAGCTTCTTGTTACTAGTAAGGCACCTGTTACTACTAGTAGGGCACTTGTTTCTACTAGCTTCTTGTTACTACTAGTAAGGCCCTTGCTCCTAGTAGCGATGCACTTGTTCCTAGTAGCGTTGTGTTGAAATGGTCTTCAGGAGCGACTCAAGAAGGGTCTTCTTCCAAAGATGCTACAGGATTTGCTGGGACACAAGGCCAGATAGGGAGAGGAGGGCGGTAGTGCAGAGATGTAGAATGTGTAGTTCACATGGTTCTTTATATAAGGCGAAAGGCGATGGCATGAGGCTGCGAAAGCATCTACGACCAAATTGAGAATGCATAAATCCTTGCTTGTCAAGCCACCAAAAAGTGATCTTGGAGCTTTCGTGCTGAAAGCCGCCGGCACGCTTTTAGCTTGCAGTATGTTTGAAGCGATCCTGCTCTGACCTGGCCCCTCTCCTTCTCCTGATGCTCTGGTATGGTCCCTCTATTGCAGATTTGTCCTGCTCTATTCCTATGTCCTTCCATCCTAAAGCTGGTCTTCAACAGCTACAGCTAGATGACCTCCACAAAAACCTAAAAACAATATATACCGTTCTTCCAGCTCTGGCTGCTCAAGTGCCAGTGATCGTGATTGAGTCGGAGCTGATCTTCGCTCACCAAGACATCTACCGACGTGTGCGTCATGGCCCGTTTACCGTGTGAGGCTTCACCTGCTGCATCCTGCCCCAAGAAGCGCCGGAGGTTCTGAGGGTCTCCCGACGCACCGTCCCCGGTCGCGGCGGACTGCGAAAAGCCACGGGACCGGCGGACTGCAAAAAAGGAGTCGCCAGCCGCGAAGGGGCAAAGAGGGGTGAATTCACCGGCCAAGAGGTTGTCATTTGGTGGGCTTTGACAGTATTTCAGTCCATCCCAGTCAGGAGATCTTGGATCTAATCAACCGCCATCCCCGGTTCTATTGATGGGTGACGAGCTCTCCATCAACAAAGCATAGAACATCATAGAACTGTCCCACATGGCTGTTTACAAAGTTTGGAGACTACTTTGGAGATGAACACCTTGCAGTTGCTGGCCCCATCCCCTTTGATCGGCTGCTTTTGACAGTTCTCCGCACACCAAGACCACAAGACCAGCAGTGACATCAAGCAATCTCATGGTGACGAATTCAGAGGGCGAAGACAGGTACTTCCTCTGAACTGCAAGAAATCCGCCAGAGCCCAGCATAAGTAGGTGTCCCGTAGTCCGACTGCCCTATGATCCACTTGACTTCCAGGAGTCAACTTGTTCGAACGAACATACTTTTTCCTGGTTCAACTCTTGGCTGATGGGACTGAGGCCGCTGCAGCAGCTCGCTTCCAAGGGGCGGGGCTGCTAGCAGTTTCTGGTGGGTGTCAGGGGGGTCCTCAGAAGGAGTTAAAGTGACCAAAGTTGTTGGATTTGCCGATGGTGGGTCATGGGAGATTCATCCTTTTGAGGGGGTCGACGTAAGAAGAAATGAATGTGGCTTTGTGCTCAACATTGCTCATTCCTGAACAGAACCCCTGTGTAGGGGGTGCTCGAGGATTTTCGGGCCTAATCCCAGATTTTGGCGAATGCCTGACAGGCCATGCCGACTGCTTCTGTCAATGCCGTGAATACACAGGCGGAGCTTCACTGAGAGAGCATCTACAAGACAATTTTGAGACCTTGAAGTCGCATGCCATTTTTTCTATTGTCTCAAGCAAGTGGACTCACCGATTCACCTATACAGAAGATACACATACACATAATACCAACGTAAATTCCTTTGCACTCCAAAGAGGACTGAACTGTCATATCGAGAGCCCGTCGCGGTAACCCTTTTCGGCTTTCGCAGGCTTTGGACGATCAGGTTGGATGGTTTGGGCGGGATCCTAGCGGTTTGTACAAGACGACTACAGGTAGGGCTGTTCTGTTTTGTGTTACGTCCCCATTATAGTATATAATATTATTGGTTGAGAGTTTCGAGGCGCTGAGAATGAGGCATTTGCACATATCACAGGAGACATCGCTCTGATGCTTTCCTTTTGTGGGCAGTTGCAGCTGTTGCACTAGGAGCAAGGACGCTACTAGGGGCTCCTGGCCTCGCTACTAGGAGCAAGGACGCCACCAGAGGCAGGTTCTGCTCTTTGAGGTCTCTTGTCTCGGAGACGAATTCATAGTTTTTCACTGGGGCGAGTCGGATCCTCCAGTTGTCATCAGGTGCATACCGTGCAGCTCAGGTTTAGTTTGAAGACATACCTGGGGTTTGACTATAACATTTGGAGTTGGCCATCTCCAAACTCCTCCATCCCTTGTATAAACCCAACACATTCTTCTACGAACTTGGACAGGGGAAGTCTTGGACAACAACCGTTACGATAGGCCCATTGAAACAGAAACAAACGGACCATTTGCAAGCCCTTTTGCGATTCCTCTTTGGCTTCAACCAGCATTGATAGCTATGAGTTCAAATCTTCTGAGCAGTCGGAATGGTTGACCCTTTTTTCGGAATGCTTGGAGTGTCCTATCCCCTGACATGGCCGTGCATGACATGTATACCCTTGCTCGCCTTGCCCCTGTGTGAAAGCTCCTCTGTCCAAGCTTTTTCCAAGAACCTGAGTCGATCTTCCAAACTGAACTGGTGCCCGCTTTGCATCCCCTGACATGGAGAGATTTATGGTGGCCCAATCTTCGGGATGTGTGGTCGTCTAGTCTATCGGCGGAGATTCACCATGAGTCCTTTTGGAAATTCACCAGGAGCACCAGGAGTACATAGAGGCCAAGGAAAGAGGGTTTTACACCTGTCCGCAAAAAGTGGGTCTTCCCCATCAATTGATCAGGCCAACCAACGACTGGGGCGCTTGGAGGGTGCTTTGTTGGCGTTGAAGCCACAGATCGAGGTGGGTGGCCATTTGCGCGGTTCAGGGCGCGTGGAAAGACGCCAGACCGTGGCGCGGCACAGGAGCGTCACTTTTTCTCGGGATTTGGATGGGGCTGTTTGTCCCAGGTTGAGGAATCATTTCCACCCCTTTTATAAGGTTATTTCTGGGTTGAAACAGACCAACTGCGACCTGTGGGCCGTTCCTCCAAGCTGCAGGCGATGGTTGCGATTCAATCGAAGCTGACTACGCAGGTGCGAGCAATATTGGGCATGCAATCGTAAACGGGTTGACTGGACAATGACAAGGGGAACCCGACGGAGTAGGAGGGCACTCGACTAAAGTAGGGTGCTTCTACGTATGCACACGTTCAAGTTTATCTATATATTTGAACATGAAGACCAGAGATTGTTGGGAGATTGATCCATGTTTTGTCCGAGCTTGCGCCTGTAGAACTTTGCAGGCTGCATCAGACATCATAGTGCCAATTTCAATGTTCCTTCAGCATCCGAGTGTTTATTTTTCAACATTTGAGTTATTCCCTGTAGCGCTTGGAAAAAGCTGCCATATGTTGGAGATCGCTGCTTCTAAGTATATAGACCCCAAATAGATAGAAAAGTCGATCTCACAAAAATTGTGTTGGACACCGTGCCACTATCTATTTGGGGACCACGACAATACAAGGCTTAGAGGCTTCCATTTTCCTTTGCCCAGCCCATCCGGGGCACAATCAGCTCGTGCGTGCGTGATTGCCGGGGGCCACCGAGCAACGTTTGGAGCACCTTTTGTGTTTTGCAACGCGACGTCGGAGAGCTCAGATTAAGACCCTGGCTTCACACCATGCTTATATAATTTGCCCCGTGAACGGCCGCATATCCATGTCAGATGGTGCAACAGTACCACGACTCCTTCACTGAGGGTAAGACCGGGTAAGACTTCTCAACTTCGTCGGGTCAGAGTTCTCCGTTTTTGGAGCGAGAGTGCAAGTGAGTTGGTTCTTATCCAATCCCTTTGAGCCTTTGAACAGATGTATTTCTCGTGGCTGACAGGTTCCAAACCATGCGAACAGCAATCCACAAGCAGCTCCCAGAGGCGAGGATCTCGCTGATTCCGGGTTGCTACTCTGCTAATTCCGTCCAAACGAGGTAGGAGCTCTCCACTGGAAAACTTCAGAGATGGCAGGTTCGCATGAAGTTGGGAGTGTGACTGTCCCAATGACCTCCCGGCTTCTATTGGAAAAGAATGCTTAGACAATCAAGTTAGGAACATTCAGATGTACTCAAACCTTTCCAAACATTCAGAGAATTCATTGGTCATTGTTGGTGTCATTTTTAGGTGCTTAACTACTGCCATTGTGCTTCCGCTCCCGGTCTCGGTGTTCCGCGGAACCGCCGTCTTCTCCAAACGACGAGGTGCTCAAACCCCGGGAGCTGAACTCAAGGTGCGTCTCCGACGTCTTCACGTCACCCGCGCGGGAAACCCCCGGGGCGTCGAGTCCCTTGGTTGTCCGGTGACGCAGAGCCCGTTGCTCCGCTGTTGCTTCCTCTTCGGATCCGACGGATTGGGCGGAAACCCAGCGAATTTGTCGGCAATGGCTTCACACAGTACCCTCAACTGTAGCAGATATGCTATGAAGAAGAGGTGATTCATGTCGAAGATCTGGAAAGGGCTCTGACAAAACTCGGTTTGATGGGCTTGAAACAAGGTCTTTGAGAATGGAAATGGTGGGTCTGTCAGGTGGTTCGGGATTTCCCCATGAATTCGAACAGGAGCTTGGATGGACATCATCTGTGGACAATTCACCTGTCTTGCAATCTCTTTTGCTTTCCTGAGAGCTTCTTGCTCCTAGTAGTAAGGCCAGGAGCCCCCAGTAGCGTCCTTGCTCCTAGACTCCTAGTAGTAAGGCCAGGAGCCCCTAGTAGTGTCCTTGCTCCTAGTAGTAAGGCCAGGAGCCCCTAGTAGCGTTTCTTTGTTGGATCAAGCGAGTGAGGAATCACATGCTTCCTTTTTGGAGTTTTTTCTGTCACGCTGGGAGGTTCCACGGGAGCGGATGGGGGGCTCTCCCAGCGGTTGAGCCCTCTCACCTCCACCAGCACCAAGCCGAAAGCCAACGTACCACAAGCGAACGTCAAGACCTCCAAGCTCAACCTAAGCAGAACGACTTGCGGAGGTTGCCCACTTACAACTCCCAACTCCTTGACATTCAAGGGCACATGAGATTTTCCCAGTGCTAGAGTCTCAAATCGGGCAACTGGGGAACCACTCCCATTTCCGAATCCGCTGGAATCCGGTGCAAACTCATGGGCTTCCGAGTCTTGTGGCTCAGACCAGCAATGGCGATGCATGTGAAAGAGGCACCGGTTTGACAAGTCCGACTCACTTGCTAAAAGTCACTGAAGTTTAGGACAAAAGTGACAAAAGATTCTGGTATCGGGAATCACTTTGACTTTTCGACTGCAGCTAGCCCGCCCAGTCTTATTAATCCTAGTCGCTACAAAGCAAGGCAGATGGCAGGATGTAGCCAGCTCTGAGGCTGTGACGTCCCACGACCAGCGAGAAACAGGACGTATGAGTGTATGAGTTGACTTCTGCCAGTGGTGAAGTCAGACCGTGTAAGTGTACAGGAAGTTGAAACGAAGCGCCATTTGACTTGCTATGGGAATCTGCCACTCAGATGGGACAGCAGAGACTTTGCGGCACGTTGTGTCTTTCTGGTCCCAGGGTGATCTATTCTTGCGCTTTGTTTTGGGGTGCTTTGTGTTTGCTCCTTTCTGGTTTGGTCTTCTGTTTTCTTAGGTTGTTGCCATCCGGAGCCTTCTCAGCCCGGTCCGGTACAGGTGGGAGGCGCAGAAGGCCTCCATTTGTACCACTCCAAGTCTGGATCGGTCCATTTCGGTTTGGCTCTCGGTGTGATCGACGGCTGAAGATATCGTTCCACTAATCGCGTCCTTGCTCCGTTCGTAGCGATGGCCTCCACCTAATAGCGTCCTTGCTACTAGTAGCTCTTTTAACATTGAGCCCTTTTTTATCCTTTTTCATTTGCCAGTCCATAAGGTGACTCGACTGCCAATTTGGAAGCTGCATGAATCACTTCGGCTGGGTTTGTTTGGGCTAAGTGTCGTACTTCAACAATACACGGGTCTTTTGCCTTTTGCCTGGTGATCACTGCACCCCCCAGAAAGACCAAGGATGTCGTGTCCGAGGAGAGCTTTGAGGGCCTCAGAAGCAGCAGTGCGATCGCCAGCAGGTTGAGGCATGAGGGATCATTGTCTCCAGTAATAAGGTGAACCCACACTCCTCAGCGCGGTTGGCCTCCCAAGTTTGCCAGGCTTCCACGTCCTCAGATTCAAGAAGGCTAACACAACGAAAGAAGTCGAGTTACATCAAAGATCGAACACAACCTCCGGCGTTGGTTCCTGTGCCACAAAGATCTCTTCTTTTCTCAGAGGCATGTCTTGGATGCGGCCCATCGGATCCTGAATGAAGAGACCCTGCCAGTGCTGGACACCGTGCGAGTGGTGCGGAAGATTATGCGCGTCTCCAAGGCACGTGCCCCGTGCCGCGCATGCTCCAATGTCGCGAGATGTTCTGTTTTTTTGGTGAGCCGAAAAAATGGGAGAGGCAGTGGGAGAGGCCTCAAAACCTCCTTGAAACTCGTGGATTTGGGTCGATTTGGTCCTGTTTGGTCGCAACAACAGTAACTTTTTGACCACCTTTTTTGGTCTGCAGTTGTATGGTCGAGGGCTACTTGAGGTGTAAAGGGTTTCTATATTCCCGAGTGATCCAGGTGACGAGGATAGGTGATGTATCAGTTGGCCCTGTGTGCTCCAAGTACCCATCCAACAGCATGCTAAAATCAATACCTGACCCTCAAAAGAGTCGCAAGGTATCGCCAGACTATGACATGTTTTTTTCCACCTCATGCACTTCAACTAGGTTGGAGGCCATCGCTAGTAGTCACATCTCCGCTGGTTTCGTGTTATTTTGACCCATTTGGTTTCACCTCACAGCTGGCCTCATCCTGCATGATTATATCTTTGTCGGTGGTCAGACCCTCTTCGGATCACATCTTTTCATGAGGCCCAAGACATGAAGAATGCTGCTCGCTGGTTTTCGGTGTTTTTGCAGTTCATCCCAAACCCCAACAAGAGGCATGCACAGGTTTTTAAAAACACTTCTCCAATTCAACTTCCTGATTGAAACCAGTTGCAAATATGTTTACAATCTTTTACCATGTTTTCATTTTTTCTGCAACTTGGGATCCGAGGATTTTGGGCCAGTGCTCCCAAGCCCTACCGCACCAAAGCCCTGCAGGCCATGCGCCTGGAGAACCCTGAGGTGATCACAGAGGATGCCACATCGACGTTTGGGTGACAAATGGGTGAAAGACGAGGTGAAGTTCATTTCGGGGGTGCATGTCATTCAAAGGATATCATAGGTTTTTGAAGAAGAATTGAACAAGTTGTTGGAAGGCCTCCAACCTAAGAGCGATGGCCTCCAATTCAATAGCGATGGCCTCCAACCTAGTAGCGATGGCCTCCAATTACTAGCGATGGCGTCCAACCCACTGGCGATGGCCTCCAACCTACCAGGGCTCACGGTGGCTGGTAGCTTTTCCAAAAGGACACCTGGCTTGGTCTGTTTGGCCAGCGAATGTTTCCGAATTGAAAGAGCCACATTGGTTTCGGGAAGAAAGCGGAGTCAAGGAGGCCTTTTGAGTCAAGGAGATTTGGTTTGGTTGTTGAATGACCTCCGAAAGACAAACATCACGGCATTTAATGGCTCTCCGTGTTCTATGCAGTTTTGCCCATGCTTCAAAGGTGACAGACTCAGTTTGTTTATTGTTTCCGTCCATAGTTCAGTTTGAGAGATGATGATGGGATGACGCTGGATAGTCGGAGGAGGACTCACCATGCCTCCAGTCCTTCCTCATGCAGGATAAGAACTCATTTACCACCGGTCCTTGTATAGATTCTCAAGCGGGCGAACATCGACGGACGAGTCGAACATTGACTTCTTGGTGTTTCACCACGAGAACTCGTGCCGTTCACGAGAACTCGTGTACGATCACAGGAGTGTCGAGCCGATGGGTGCAAGCCAATGACCGATGTGCAGGAAGCGAGGCAGAAGACATTGAAGCTAGCAGCTAGCAAAGAAGACATGAGGGAAGCTACCAGAAGATTTGCTAGTGTGTTCAACCTTCAACCATCACTGATTCACATTTCCACTTTGAATGCGATGTGCTATGAAGGTTTGTACTATCCCAAACTATTGGCTTGCATGTGACAACTAATAGCATTTGATTTGTTTGGTATCCAGGTGTTTGTTTTGGCTGAATCTGACCGTTTGAGTTTCGATCGAGTCTCATATCTACCAGGCAGTTGGCCAGCTATGTCTACCATGCGACGCTTGGCCGTGCGTTTTCCCCTTCACGGCCGGAGACCGTTGGGTGACCTCGGCGGTCTCCGGTCGCGGAGAACGACGGAGACCAGCGCGGGAGGAGTGTGGGAGGAGTGCGGGGTGGCCCCTCATCACCCTGAGGCAGTTGGTCTACGAGGCTGAGACCGATCAGATCCGAGAACGTGCCCTGGTTGAACGTTGGGGGGCTCGATCTGATCGGTGCGATGGTGTGTTTTGCTGTTTTGTCGCCCAAAAGGCTCAAAGTGACTGTTCTCTGAGAGGGGCCCATCCTCCCACACGCACCCGTTGAATGATACCTTTGATCAACCTTGTTTGTCGTTTATATCCAGAGATGGAAAAGCATGGAAAAGCCCTTTGTCTTGCTTTTGTGGCTTGGGAGATCTTGACCACCAGGACTGATCGGATGTGGCATGATGCTGATCCAGCACAACAAGGAGCCACTTAGATAGACATCTCTGAGTTCGGTGAGGTCTTTTGGAAGGGGAACTGTTGATCCTGGTGCTGAGCTGTGAAGAAATTGTGTACAAAAGGCCTTAAGACTATGAGGCCAGTGGGCCGCCAGTCTCGGAATGGCCACGAAATGAAAACAAACAAATATCTTGGGATCGTGTTGTGAACATGGACCCCTTGGGTTTGACCAACGCAGTTGGAGGCCATCGGCTATTAAATTATTAGGATGGTGTGTGGTTCTCATCCAACGAGGCTTCGTCTCTTTTGGCCAGCTTCTCCTCAGGCACCCGATGCGTCAACGCCAGAGGGGGCCCCCTCCAAGCCATTCCGAAGAATTTGTTTTCTTGGGACCTCTAGGGTTCAATCAAGAAAGCCTTCCTGGTGTCCGTTTCTTTTTTTCCTTTTTGGACTAGGTCGCTTCGATTTCCGACCACTGACCGCCTTGGCGTCGCATGTGGGAGCTGGCAGGAGATCAACACAGGGCGAGTGGCCAATTACTTGGCCATTGACCCAAGGCGCGGAAGTTCCGCTTGTTCAGCTTCCTTTCACGGCACGGAAGTTCCGCTTCCAAGTGATGCTGGATCAGGACATCAGGTGTTCTGCTTTGGACTGGAAGACTTCCCAAATGCGATCCAGTAGGTTAGTTAGTTAATGCTGGCTTATGTATGTGTCTTGGATGATACATCTAACTGAGTTGACTTCTTTTTAAGCTGGCTTCAGCCTTCGATTGAGCTTCCAAGAATTCAACTAAGACAAATTCGCGTATGCTGCTCGGCTGTTCTCTCGAAGAGAAATCTTCCTAATGAGAGTTCCTATGAGTTCCTGCTAGGCGGGGGGGTTATCCACCCAACCTGGGTCAGTGGATCCAGGTGGAAAGTACCCCCCAAGTCTTTGCGAGTTCCGTGGCTTCTCCACTTAGAGCGCAAACATCGAGTGCAATTTCTCCGTCGCACATCGATTCCAGCCACCCCACCCCTCCCGCACCGCCAGAGCTCAGCTGAATCGTCACGCCCGAGAAGACCGAGTCTTCGGCATCGACGGCTCGTGGCAGGCGGAAGATCGCCGTCTTGGCCATCAAGGGCACCTCCACCATCGAGGAGTTCGAGCTTTTGAGATGTTGTTTTGGGGGGGGGCGGGAGGGGAGGTGAGCTGATGGCAGGTCCACAGATGTCTGAAATACTATAGTGGACACTATTTTGATCTATTTTGATACTCAAAAGACACAAATGACATCGACGGAGATCCGTTCTTGAGATTCTGCGCTGCATTTAGCGGGCGGCATGACGATCACTAATAAAAAAGGTGGCAATCTGATATTGGATTTCACAAGAAGAGTGAGAAAAAACGAGGCGGACGATGGCTCACATGAGTATGGCACTTATAAAGGCAGCACCAGGTCGCAAGGGGGTTAGGACGAACATCGCCAGGCTCCAAGGTTCGTCCAGAATTCAATCCAACTTTCCAACCACGGCAGGTCTTCCAGGCTCTTTGACATCAAAACACGTGAAGACAAGTCTTCCCCGAGGCCCGGCAGGCCCTACCTTGGGGAAAGGACCTACCATCCCCACATTAGTTGCCATGAACCAGGACGCCTTGACTGACATCATCGCAGATACTGGTCCGCTGCACCTACTGAATGCCGTGAAGACTGCAGGCCTTTGAGTCACGCCATACCACCCCAGTCACGATGAGACAAACAAGGTGATTAGAGAAGAATTGCGAACGGCAGAGGAATACGGCAACTTGGGAGCCTCGCAGTCGCAGGGTGCAGGAAGCTCATACGCAAGAGGAACAATTGAGCATAACAATGGTTTACACCAGGAAGATCAACACCGAGCTTGAAAACAGTTTGGCCGGAGGAGAACACCATCTTGAATGATTTGGCAGTTTGTTATTCATCTTGCGCGTGAAGCTTTGTGGGGAAACACACTCGAGATACTAAGTGGCAATTTCAAGACTGCCTGTTTTGCCCTTCGCTGTGGGTGCACTGAAAGCCGCTTCGGACCGACAAATCAACTGGCTGGAACCAACAATGGGGTTGGCACTTCTCCTTCTACAATCTTTCAACAAAGGAAGGTCACTGCTCACTACTCCTGCTAGTTGTATCTAGTTGTTCTTCAGAGTACAAAGTCATCTGAGTTGCTCAAGGGCCCTTGAGGGAACGCCGGCAGGCAGACATGCAGTGTTGCTTCTTATCGTGTTAAATCTTTTTGACGGAACAATCTATTAGAATCTATTATATTATATACATACTAGCCAGAAGGTTGGAGGCCATCGCTAGTAGGTTGGAGGCCATCGCTGGTAGGTTGGAGGCCATCGCTCTTAGATTGGAGGCCATCACTAGTAGATTGGAGGCCATCGCTCTTAGGTTGGAGGCCATCGCTCTTAAGGTTGGAGGTCATCGCTCTTAGGTTGGAGGCCATAGCTCTTAGGTTGGCGGCCATCGCTCTTAGGTTGGAGGCCATTGCTCTTAGGTTGGAGGCCATCGCTGTTAGGTTGGAGGCCATCCCTCTGCCATCGCTCTTAGATTGGAGGCCATCGCTAGTAGGTTGGAGGCCATCGCTCTTTGGTTGGAGGCCATCGCTCTTTGGTTGCAGGCCATCGCTAGCAGGTTTGAAAACTGTGACATCTCTTTCCAGGACTTTGCAGCAACTGCCCGAAAGCTCTGAGACCTCGAAACCTCCAGGTTCGGCGCGCGGCTTCTCCAGCGTGGCTGGCTTCGCGCACGGTGGCTTCCGCTTGGCGGCCCATGGAGTGCTTCACCAGGCGTTGGTTGAGGTTGGTTCATGGTTGGTCAAACTGCTGGTGGTAGGTGGTGGGAGGGTACATGCTGCTTGCGAGAGAATGAGGGGTACTGACTAATTAGTGGCAACTCCTGTTGATTGATCCGGGAAGCTGAACTCTCACGCAGAGGAACTATGAGGAAGTGTCCCCGCCCCCCAAGCAGGAACTTGTTCTTTTTTTGTGTCACATGACATGGTTTCGGGCGCCTTGGAGTTTTCTTTTTTGTCCCGATGAATTTGATGCCAACTGCCCCAAGCCAGGGAGTAAAACTCTCTTGGAGTGGGAGTGGTCTACCGCTCTGCTTGGCCAGGTGGAGCCAGTGATCTGGCATTTCCTTTGGCCCTTGCAGTATCAGCTGATTCTGACTGGTCATAGCTTGGGTGCTGGGACGGCTTGCTGCCTGGCGAAGATTCTTTACGACCGGACCCTTGGACGAATTGGGCCAAGAGCCATTGCACGGAAGAGCGTTGCTCTAAATTCTAATGAAATTCTTATTGTTACTAGTAGTAAGGCATTTGTTTCTAGTAGCGAACCTTGTTACTACTAGTAAGGCACTTGTTACTAGTAGCGATGCACTTGTTCCTAGTAGCTTCGGTCGGCGAAGAATCAGTAAAACCAATGACTTTAAAGCAGATGTTTGTAAGGACGCGACTAGGGGCTCCTGGCATCGCTCCTAGGAGCTTGCTACTAGGGGCTCCTGGCCTTACTACTAGTAACAAGAAGCTATTAGAAACAAGAATGACTGTAGAATTGAAAAGTAGAATTTAATTAGAATGTGCAGCAGAGCAAGGTGCCATAAGGTTGCCGGAAGTTGAAGTTGTTTGCTTTCATGACAGCTGGGGCCAAAGAGATTGAAGAAGGCGCATATGCCAATGTATCCCTGACCGTAAGCAAAACGCAAGGATAACCTTGCACACATATGGCGCCGCAAGCAAGACATAGGAAAACGATGGAAAACACGTGCCTTGCGTAAGACCCTACACTAAGACTGGAACTCTCGGAAAGACAAGCCAATACATTTTCGAACACCGCTCAGTGTTGGCCATGAACGTTCATGTCACCGCCTGCACATGTCCATCGCTTTTCCAGCAGAGCCAACCGTTGGGACAGCCGTCCTCTCAAGCTGAAATACTTGGAACATTGGCGGAAAGGACAACAGACCAGTTCACAAGAAGTAACATGCCTGTGACATGAAACTCGAACGAGCCCCCGGAACGAAGGGAGTTCCCGAAAGATACGTCCGGGAACGTCCGAGATCTGCTATCAGCGATGGAAATCCAGGATCTAGTAACAAGTGCATCGCTAGTAGTAACAAGTGCCTTACTAGTAGTAACAAGAAGCTACTAGAAACGAGTGCAAATCCAGGATCTACTATGCTCAGCCCCAGCTCTTGCGGTGCTTCGCCTATGCTACACCGCCCTGTCTGGACAAAGCCACTGCTCTCTCTATGGTGGCCTGGGAACAAACGGCTGAGTGAGACGAGCACGTTGGCGACGGGTTGGGGAACATCAAAGTTCATCCCTCAAAGTTTCTCACTTCGGTTCTTTTCGTCGGTTTTGATTACAGTATAACTATTATATATATATATAGAGTATACAGTATACATATAATTGTTTGTATACATATACATACATATACATATATATGCACAGAAGTATTTTCAATTGCGCAAGAGCAGTGTCGCACTCCCTGACTAGCCGCCAGCGGTTTTGATTTGGCTTCGAGTAGACACATGACAAGAACTACGGGCAAGTGTTCCAGTTTGTCAAGGAACTCTGTCAGATGGATGTATACAGAGGCCCGCCCCTCAAAATAGATATTATATAGGAACCATTTCCAAGATTTCATGTAATTAAAGTGGATTGAACATTGGGGTTGCTTAGTCCCAAGTTGAGCCCACCTGCTTCATTTGATCCTTCATCGGACAGAGGCTCTCTCTCTCTCTCTCTCATGTTTGGAAGATTGCTTCCTGGGTGTTCAGAGACTCACTTCGGGACACCTGCTTCTTTATCAAGCGAGCGGATTACCCAGGCTGGGCCAGGCTGGGTAATGCAACGAGGTCAATGCTCAACCATTCCCTGGTTTGCTTAATTTGATAATTGATTTCCCTATGGTTTCAGTAAATCCTCGTCTGGTGAAAATACTAAATTCTTTCCGGGTTCCTTGAGCAAATCCAAGATTCCCTGAAGGAGGGGTCTCCAGTTGCAAGCCGAAGCCCGAAGCCGTCGCTTCATCAGTGACCGGCCCAGGTGCGCTACACCGTCTCGGTCGTCCACCACGACGATCTGGTGACACGGGCGTCGTTGTACAACGCGAAGCGGCGCGGAGCAACGGTTTGGCAGATTTTGTTTTTTAATATTGACATAGCTCCAACACGTGACCGCTGATCCAGTTATCATATCTTGTCCAGAGGTCAATGGTCATCATATCATGACCCCATGACCACCATCCACCAAAAAGCGCCAGCTGATTTTGTGCATTTTGCTTTTTGGACGTTGCACACACACCCAAATTCCGATTGTTCCCTGACACACTTGAGGCTGTTGACGCTTGAAAGGGGCATCAGGATAAAAAAATATACAGAACAGTATCAAAAAGAAAAAATAACGGGATCAATAAAAGAAGAACAGGATCAAACAAAAATAATCCTGATTAGGTCCCCTGACCTGGTCCTTGGGTCCCCTGGTCCTTCGGTCCGCTGCTCCTTTGGTCCTCTGGTCCGCTGGTCCTTGGTCCTCTGGTCCGCTGGTCCCTGGTTCTTCGGTCTCCTGGTCCGCTGGTCTCTTGCTCTCCTACTCCGCTGGTCCCCTGCTCCTTCGGTCTCTTGGTCCAGTGGGCACCTAGACCTAGTCCCTTGGTCTCCTAGTCCGCTGGTCTTGTGGTCCTTCAGTCTTGGTAGCTCCCTAGTAGAGAGATAGCTTCCCAGTGGGGTGCTAGCTCGCTGGTAGGGTATTACCCAGTAGGGGGATAGCACTGTCTATACTTGATTTGCATTGCGGGGGAGGCGCGGCCCTTTCCGCACCGCCTCCCGCTTTTTTAATAGTTGCCACTACCCCTGCTATTACCAGTACCTCCAACACCAGTCTTACCACAGTTACCACAACTACTATCTTCTTTGCATTGGAAGTACATCTCACATCAACGGTTCCCGGACATCGTTCCATCGTTCCATCGTTCCATCTATGAACACACACACACATGCATATTTCTTTTTACATAACATATCATCATATCATCAAAAAATATGTCACATACATATGTATATGTTGCATCTCAAAGTAAACACACACACACACCCCAGCAAACGAACGAGGGAGTCCAAACAGAAGCACGGCGACCAAAACAATTGCTAGTAGTAGTGGTAGTCGTAGTCGTAGTAGTAGTCGTGCTCGTGCTCGTCGTCGTCGTGGTCGTGGTCGTGGTCGTGGTCGTGGCCGTGGCCGTGGTCGTGGTCGTGGTCGTGGTCGTGGTAGTCGTCGTAGTCGTCGTAGTAGTAGTAGTTAGTAGGTAGTAGTTAGTAGGTAGTAGGTAGTAGGTAGTAGGTAGTAGGTAGTAGGTACTAGGTAGTAGGTAGTAGGTAGTAGGTAGTAGGTAGTAGGTAGTAGGTAGTAGTAGTAGTAGTAGTAGTCGTAGTCGTAGTGGTAATAGTAGTAAGTAGTAAGTAGTAAGTAGTAAGTAGTAAGTAGTAAGTAGTAAGAGTAAGTAGTAAGTAGTAGTAAGTAGTAGTTAGTAGTAGTTAGTAATAGTTAGTAGTAGTTGGTTGGGCGGGCGTAGATGGCCGTACGTCTTCGGCCACTTTTTGTCATTTTGTCACCTTCTTGGTTGATTGTCAGCTAAGACGATGTTCTTCGGTGGATGATGCACATTGTGACAATGGGGTGGGGTGGGGGTGGGGTGGGTGGGCAAGATGACGTTCGTTGTTGATTGTAAACTCAGATGATGCATTGTGTTGAATAGGAGGTGGGGGGGTTAGACATGTTTCTAAAGAAGGTTGTTTATTAACTGCTTCTGTTCTCTGTGGTTGTGAAATGGCGCTGCTTTAGACTTGTCTCGAAGCAATGTTGTTGAGTTCTTTGTTTGTTTTGTTTCGTTCTTTGTCTTGTGTTCTTCTTTTGAGAATCAGTGGGTTTCGTGATCTGGATGAACTTCCGTCGGTTTTGAAACCTTGGTTTGTTGATCCTTTCTATTTGGATGGTTTCACGTCTGTTTGGAGTGAATTTTTCCAGGGGGATGAATTGGTTTCTGTCACACTTTGGGTTTCTTTACAACAGGAACGGTGGTCGTGTAGTGTGATTTTGACAGTTTGATCAGGTACGGGGAATTTCTTGGTTTGTTTGTGGGAAGCAGTGTACCAGAGCCTCTTCGAAACAAAAGCACTGCCTTTGAAAGTTCTTGGAGCCTTAATAGTGTTGAGCCAACGTTTTTTCTCCATGGCTTTCGTGGGTTGGCGGCAGCATTTGCAAGCGCACAGCTTCACCAATAAGCGAAGGTACCTTGATTTGCAAGGGTACGTGATTTTCGTTTTCAATTATTTTGCTCGGGCATATTTCACATTGTCCGATTGGCACCGCCACACGTCTAATGATCTCAGGCGTGTGACTCTTGGCAATACAGATGTATCTTCAACGATTGTTTCCGTCTCTGGGAGAGATTTTCCATTAGATATTCTTTGAAATGGTTTAAGAATGAAGAGACTTTGAAATGGTTTTAGTATGAAGACAGTTGCGTTGCCCGCTTGTATCATTCAAGTCAGGTTTTAGACAGTCCCGAGCTGAGTTCCACCGATGCGTTTGAGGTTACATGTCCTGGAAGTAGACCTCCCACCGAGAGTCTTCAACAAGTTTGAGCTTCTGCAATACTGGACAAAGTGAATCACACCAAGGGGGCATGATGTTGCTTTTTTGACGGAAACAAAGCTTGGGGTGCCGAATGCAAACGTCTAGGCTTGCAGTATAGACAGGTTTCTCATCAAGATCACGAGTTCTCCAAGCGAGTGGCCACGACTTCCCCAAATTTAAGCAATTGGGGTGGCACTCAGTGCATGGATCGTTGGTGGCTTTCGCTGAAAAGTTTTGTGCCTAGCTCTTGTAATTGGAAATCGAAGAATTCCGAAGAAGGAAGCATCTTGCACCCCAACATACAAACGTATGTTTTCCAATGGGTGTGGCGGGAGCATGTACTCAAGGGGCAGACTCAGAAACAGATTCTGGACATGCTGCCCGCACTCTTTTGATGTATCCGCTTGAGAAGAAAAAGGCTTTGGGAGATCCCGAAACCAATTAGTTTTTCGAGACACCAAAAAAGCCAAAAAACATGGTGATTCATTCAGCAGAGCATGCACTTGCTTTCACCAATAGAATTTTCAACATAAATCCGAAAAATACATGTCAATTCCCCATGCAATGGCCAGAAAACCATACGGCCATCTACACACGGCGCACCTAGTTGTTAGTAGTAGTTAGTAGTAGTTAGTAGTAGCAGTAGTAGTAGCAGTAGTAGTAGTAGTAGTAGGTAGTAGTAGGTAGTAGTAGGTAGCAGTAGTAGTAGGTAGTAGTAGTAGGTAGTAGTAGGTAGGTAGTAGTAGTAGTAGTAGTAGTAGTAGTAGTAGTAATAGTAGTAGTAGCAGTAGTAGTAGTAGCAGTAATAGTAGGTAGTAGTAGGTAGTAGGTAGGTAGTAGGTAGTAGTAGGTAGTAGGTAGTAGTAGGTAGTAGGTAGTAAGTAATAGGTAGTAGGTAGTAGGTAGTAGGTAGTAGGTAGTAGGTAGGTAGGTAGGTAGGTAGGTAGGTAGTAAGTAGTAAGTAGTAAATAGTAGGTAGTAGGTAGTAGGTAGTAGTAAGTAGCAGTAAGTAGTAGTTAGTAGTAGTTAGTTGTAGTTAGTAGTAGTCATTAGTAGTTAGTGGTAGTTAGTAGGTGGTGGTAGTAGTAAGTAGTAGTAGTAGTAGTAGTAGTAGTAGTAGTAGTAGTAGTAGTAGTAGTAGTAGTAGTAGTAGTAGTAGTAGTTAGTAGTAGTAGTTAGTAGTAGTAGTAGGTAGTAGTAGGTAGTAGTAGGTAGTAGTAGTAGGTAGTAGTAGGTAGTAGTAGTAGTAGTAGTAGTAGTAGTAGTAGTAGTAGTAGTAGTAGTAGTAGTGGTAGTAGTGCTAGTAGTGGTAGTAGTGGTAGTAGTAGTAGTAGGTAGTAGTAGGTAGTAGTAGTAGGTAGTAGTAGTAGTAGTAGTAGTAGTAGTAGTAGTAGTAGTAGTAGTAGCAAGTAGTAGTAGCAAGTAGTAGTAGCAAGTAGCAAGTAGTAAGTAGCAAGTAGCAAGTAGTAAGAAGTAGTAAGAAGTAGTAAGTAGTAGTAAGTAGTAGTAAGTAGTAATAAGTAGTAGTAGTAGTAGTAGTAGTAGTAGTAGTAGTAGTAGTAGTAGTAGTAGTAGTAGTAAGTAGTAGTTAGTAGTAGTTGTAGTAGGTAGTTAGTAGTAGTTGGTAGTTGTTAGTAGGTAGCAGTAGTAGTAGTAGTAGTAGTAGTAGTAGCAGTAGCAGTAGCAGTAGCAGTAGCAGTAGCAGTAGCAGTAGCAGTAGTAGTAGTAGTAGTAGTAGTAGTAGTGGGAGTAGGAGTAGGAGTAGCAGTAGCAGGAGCGGGAGCAGGAGTAGGAGTAGTAGTAGTAGTAGGAGTAGCAGTAGGAGTAGCAGTAGTAGTAGTAGCAGTAGTAGTAGTAGTAGGCGGCAATTCAAGAATTCTTTTAAAAACATGCTGGGTGAAAATACTTTTCACTAATCGCTTCCATGAAACTATGCATGGTGTGGAAATATTTTCGTTGAAACTGTTTTTTTCCTCCATTTTACCAATTTGGATCCAACATTAAAACTATGTGTATATATATATATATGTACAAACACACACACACACCCTTGCATCCCTCCCTCACCGGCATGAAGAGCTACGTTCTGATGAATTGACATTTGTACCTACCCAAAACGAAAGAAAAAACACCAAGGCTGATGAGTAACATTTGGAGAGAAGCTAAGCGCCTGATGGATGCGGATGAGTTTGAGGACCCGAAATCGCTTCGCGTGCCTCTTGAGGTCATGGACTTGATTCACTCGACCGGGGTCCGGGCAGATCCGCAATTTTTGCGAAGGGATCTGGTCGTACCGATCGTTTTGGATTTTTAAATACATACATACATACATACATAACATAACATAACATAACATAACATAACATACATGCACACATACACACATACACACACACATACATACATACATACATACATACATACATACATACATACATACATACATACATACATACATATGGCTCAAGCCATTTCAGCATCAAGCCGCGGAGTGCACCCCACTCCGGGCCGAGCTCACGGGCAATCTACTTCACTGAAGGTGACCCAGGCCAGAACGCAGAAGGCATCGTGATCCTCACCCTCATCCCTGGAGCCTTCACGATCCGAGGCATGACGCCCTCAAGCCCACAGCGGTGCAGGGGCTACCAAGTGTGCCAGTCCAGTGGATGCCACAACTGGATATGGCAAGATCGTGGCAGAGAAGGAACTGTTTGCAGGCAATGTGGCACCTCATGGCCGAAACCTCCACAGGGCTTTGCACCGAGATCTCCACCTCCAAGGCTTGCAAGGTGGAAGAACTCTCGCAGTGTCACGCCTCCTCCTGGCTTGTGGAAGAACAACAGCAGCCCTAGCAAAGTTCAGAAACTCACCGGAGAGTTGTTGGCTAAATTGGCATTTCTCCACCACCTCCAACTCCTGAGCCTGACCTGCAGGACGTGCTCAGAGACAATCTGGCGCAACTCCCTGCTCCAGTGAAGGTCACCAAACCTCAGCCGCCTACGGAGAAGGATGTTGCCAACAAGCTCAAGCAACAGGTCTCCAGCTTGAGGGACCTCTCCCACAGAAAGCAGCGCTTGCAGTCCAAGATCGATGCCACCAAGAAGGCCTTTCAGGATTTGTTGAATGAGATGAAGCTCATTCAGACCAAGATAGAACAAGAACAAGCCGAGCTCAACAACACCAGCACGGCCTACATGACCTTGGTCAGCAAACAGCCTGACCCCGTGCACCTAGTTGAAGATGCTGAAATGAAGGACCCAGTACCAGAAGCAGTAGCTGGTTTCATCAGCACTCTTGGAGTCAGTCTCACACAAGAGCAGCAGGACCAGCTCAAATCGATGCTCAAAAGGCCCACCGTCAACAATGAAGATGATGTCAAGCGTCGCAAGCTTGCAGAAGCAGAGAAAGAACAGTCATGTGGGTAACCAGGCCTTTAAGGCTTTGCAGCACGATTTGACTCACGCTTCCGCAGACACTTTGGGGTTTAAACCATGTACATACATGGACAGGGGCACAGGTCAACAGAGTTGCAGGGGAAATGACAACTTTCTTGACCTCACCGACCAATCCAGTTTGGGCTCAAGCTTCAGTGCACGAGCCCCAACGGTTTCCTATGGACCGTGGCGGTCCCAATCCTCAGTCAAAGTCAAAGGGGGTGGTGGCCCATTGCTGGAACCAGAGGCACCGAGCTCTTCTACCTCAGAGCCTGCCCCCAAGGGTGGTGCTGTGAACGGGACATCAGGTTTCCAAGCTCTGGCCCACATCCTCCAAGACATGGACAGTGAACCTGAGCTTCATGACAAAGTTCACGAACAGCTCCTCCACACAGGACACCAAGATCTTCAGGCATCATGCCGGGAGTACCTCCGTGTTCCAACACAGGACCATGGACAACAGCTCTTGGCTGATCTGCAATTGATGGAGAGATTGGTGTACAAACATCAAGGCCTACAAGGAGATCCACCTTTCATTCAGGGCTCAGAACCTCACTAGCATAGCTGCCAATGACGGCAACCTGTGCTTTGGCAACTCCGTCTTCAGATGCTGGAGCTGGTTGAGTTGCTTCACCATGGAACCCACTCAGACGTGGGGCAGGCTTCATCGGGCCTTCAGAGCCTTCCTTTCTTCTTCTAGGCCGTGCTTCTTGACTCAAATTCATGAACTTTTGGACGTTTGGGCCCACTTTGATGATCAACAACAAGCTGATGTTGGTGACTTTGTTGGACACCTCTACACCACAGCCGCTCCCCAGAACATTGGAGGGAAATTCTTCCACCTCAAGACCAATGGTGTCCTGGAAGAACGTGAACAAGTGCCGATCAACCTCATTTGCCCACCAGGAGAAGCCAGAGTCATTCTGGATGAGGTGGTCAATCAGTGGGCCAATGAAGAAGAAGGGCAATATTTGTATGGAGCCCCAAACTGCTTGATCTTCCACATTCAGCGGTTTCAATGTCAAGAGAACATCTGAACCAAACATCACAGACCTGTGGAGATCCCTACGGTCATCAACGTCCCCTTCTCCAATGACGGGGTCTCTGTCTCCAAAGCAGGATACAGGACAGTGGCCATGATCTTGCACCATGGCGAGACTCACCACAGTGGTCACTTCACTGCCATCCATGCTCTCGACAATGCTGTCTGGAGTGTCGATGAAAAAAAATTCCCCAACCGATTGGTGGACTCACCGAACAGCAAGAATCAGAAGTGCTACAATTCTGGTTAGTACATGATCCAATGCAAGATGATTCTGACGACGCCCTCATCCCAGAACCGGCCACCAAGAAGAGCAAAACTCACTATGAAGATGTTTTGATTTGCTTTGCCAATGTCACCTCCTTTGGCAAGAAGGTCCAGGATTGGGTGTGGTCAAAAGCCAACCACCTGATTTTCCTGCAGGAAAACACATCTGTCTGACACCAACATGCAGGAAGTCATGCAGTATTTCATCATCCGTGGCTGGCGCGCCTTGAGAGTTCCCGCCATGGCCACTGGAAGAGGTGGCAACACAGCGGGTTTTCTTTGTCTCCATCCACCTCATCACCATGTCCACAGCTTGCAGCACTTCTGCAAAGAAGGCAATGGCTGGATGGCGGTGGGATATCAGCGTGACGGTCTTCACATGGCCATCGTACAATTGTACTTGAGAACAGGAGAAAGCCTGCAATCACCCTTGAACGCGGAGATCCTCAGCAATCTTTTTGGCTTCTTAGAGATCCTCAAAGCTCCCTTCATCATTGGGGGTGACTGGCAAAACCCGCCTAGTGAGCTCGCTGCCATGGTTGTTCAAAGCAAGTTCAAAGCTCACATACTTAGTGGAGATGGGCCTACAACTTTACAGGGCAGTGACATTGACTACTTCCTTGTCTCCAACTCACTCCATGGCGCATTGGAGCTTGACCTCACGTGGGAAGTCCCGTGGAGACCACATTGTGCTTTGAACCTCAGGTATCACATGGAGCACGTCTCAATTCCGGTTCAACAGTTGCGGGCGTCCCCTCCCATTGGAAGAGCTCTCAACCCACATCACGGTTGGTCTGAATTTCAAGAACCCAACGGGCCCTTCCTCTCTATGTGGCTCAAGAAGCTTTGCAGTCCTACATATGCCTGCATGCGGCTCTCACTGAAGCTGGTCTCAAGCTCAACACCGACAAGACCGGATTCATCACAAGCTCCAAGGAGACAGCCACCGCTTTGAAGGCTATACTTCAACCAGGTGATCCTGAGCACTACGACGTCTTCAGAGACCTCGGCATCGACGCCACTGCAGCGAAGAGAAGAAGGGTGCCCCAGGTCAGAAAGAGGTTCACCAAAGGAAGGGCCAGAGCTGGCATCATGCACCGCCTCGGGCTGGACACATCCGTGCGATACAGGCTTCATCGTGGGGCGATCCATCCGGTTATGACCTGGGGGGCACAGGAACGGGCTAGCTCCACAACGTCGTCATCAACTACGGGTGATGGCAGCAAGAGGCCTCAAACTTCAGAAGTCAGGATCGGTGGACATTGTGTTCGACATGAACAAGAAGCATCCGGATCCAGGGGACGTCATCATCCTCCAGCATGTCCACACCATCTGGAAGTTGTATCACAGCTTTGATGACAGCAAGAGACACCTCTTCAACTCCAGCTGGAACCTTGCCCTTGCGCCTTTGATGAAGGCAGAGTATCCATGGCAGGTGGTCACAGGCCCACTCCAAGCTCTGCAAGCCTATTTGTTGGATCTTGGCTTTGACATACAGGATGGTCGTTGCCGGGTATGGGGCTATTCCGGACTGCAATCTATCCATGGAGATGCTATGGCCTGAGCTGGCAATGAAGTTGCAACAGGAGTTCAAATGGCAACGCCTCATCCGGTTGACCAAGTACAATGGCTGTGAACACTTGGAACAACCCTTGGATTGGACCATGAGCCACAAAATACACCGCGCCGCAAGTGACCGACTTGCTTGCGCTTTGAGATCTTTCCATCAAGGCACTCTTCATGGTTTCAAGGGACAATGTCCACTTGACGGTGTCGAGCTCTCCACGGTCCATCTCATTTGGGAATGTTCGTACTGGCAGGGTCGTGTCAAAGACATTCCGGACGAATGGAAAGATCGCATCAGCCAGAACATTGAGCCTGAGATTTGGAACAGAGGTCTCTCTCAGCTCCCTTTTCGAGAGCGTCATGGAGGACCTTCCACCTTCATCGGCACTGGCAAGTGGCACAGTTTGCAACCATGCCACATCGATCACGGCCATGCCTGTTGCCTTGACATTGCGGCCACTTGTGCGGACATTCGTCACCAGCAATACATTTTTGCTATTGGGATCTTTGAGATTGCCACCAAAGAATGCATTGCATCCATCTCAGGCATTTGCCCTGGCGAAGCCACCAGAACCAGAGCCACGTTCTTTGCCCTCAAGCAACTGGCAATGCACTTATTGGACGCCACTCATGTGGGCATTTCCAACCTTCAAGTCTGGAAAGCATGGACACCTCATGTGGCTTTGGAACGGTGCCCTGACCTTTACCATGGACTGGAGTTCGAGGACTTTGATCAGGTTCGGCCGTTGTTGTTCCTCTCCCACTTGCAGCAGGAGGAGGGCGTGAAAACAAGAAAGCAACTCCAGAAATCCATCAAGCGCATTGCACAAGAGCGGGCAAAAGCTGAAGCTCCTAAGGACTTCCTGTCGTACCAAAAGGCCATTGATGAGGACCTTGCGGACATCCTGACTGTTGCTGCAGAGAGAGTTGATCGGATTCTCCGAGATCAGGATCACTTCCTGAGAAAGCCCACTCAAATCACACAAGAGGTCAAAACACCGCTCCTACAACAAAAAAAGGAGCTGATTGCAGCTTTGCTTCGAGATCCCGAAAGAGGAGGGCACCAATGGGAGGTCCACCGTTCAGGGGCCATTTGCTGCCGATGCAAAACCAGGATCCACTCCAAGAGCATGATCCAAGAGATCAAGACGGCCATGGGCTCGGACTGCCAAAATCCGACCCAACAGAAGATCACCAGAACTCCCCGAATGGAGGTGATCAAGCAGCTCATCAGGACAAGCCCCAGACAGGAGTGCACTTTTTGCGCTTAGACAAAGCGTACTTACCCTGTGACCTTTGCAAAAGCTACATTTTAGCAAGGTCGAATGAACAGACCTTTGAGGAGTTTGTTGGACAGGTTTGCAACAGCGGACCGCTTCCGCCTTCGATGTGGGATGGGCACAGTTCGCACACCATGCAGCGACAAGGCCAGTCAGCCGAGTGTTCGAGGTGCGGTGCCCGCAACAAGATCGTCCAGGAGAAAGTACTCCTCAACAAAAGGCTCAAAAGAGCCTTGCCCTTCCAGGTCACAGGACCTGAGAAAGATGTTCGCATGAGCACATGGTTGCACGGAAAAGAACCGTGAAAAACACATACATACATACATACATACATACATACATACATACATACATACATACATACACACATACATATGTATATATACGTAAACAGATAAAGATAGACACAGACATAGACATAGACATAGATATGTTTGTAGATCACGTTTGCTTGGAATTGAGGCATGCGGCATCGGCCCCACAAACAGAAAGGAGGTGGAGACTCATGACCTGTGTGAACAAGATCTGTCATTCTGTGATGCTCCAACCTTTGCTGCAATTAAACACTTGGGGCAAATTGGGAGCCCCCTGAAGGGGGTGCTTCGAAGCTTGAAACCCAGTGTCCCAAAAAGATTTAATCTGGACTCCCACATCTAATGCCTGTCCCACGATGTTGAGACCCCAATCACCACACGCAAGTATGTCCTGGGAGGACTGTGACAAGTATGGCCTGGTTCATCGATATCAACATGAAATCAAGGTCGATCTCAAGGATGATCTTTACGTCGCAGGCAGGGCCATGTGACATGTGTCGAGGATCACATCTTTCCCATATGGAGAACGCAAAGACACGAATGCCTGGAGGATGGGCTTGGAGCTAGAGGATGGGTTCGTGTTTGCTCGGAGTTTATTCCCAGTAGAGATTTTCGGTTGCCAACCAAGATCATCTAGTCATGCGTTGTAGCACTGTTTGGACCGGGGTTGAGCAAAATCTGCAGCCGCTACATGAACTGCTCGAAACAAAACGCACAAAGTGTTCCAGGCTATGATCCAGACTTCAAGGCGTGTCTAAACAGATCAACAGTACTGGATATCTATCATCCATGGCAAGCTGTGCTATTTATAGCTATTTATTTCTTTTTCGGTTTTGACTGCCGCGCGGGACCCCAAATCCATCGATTGGATTTTGATTCGATCTGCATGATGTTCTGATTATTTTTGATTCGTTGATTTGTTCAACTGCTTGTCGCAACCGCACCAATTGAACCGTTGCAACTTGATCCGGCAGTCAGTTGGGAAAAAGCTCAGTATCCCCTTCCATGAGTCAGGTTTGGAGAGAATCAGCACGCAGTTCGAGAGTCAGCAAGTAGGTTGTTCCTTGCCTTGCAGCTTCGAAGATCTATTCTCTGGTTTTCCATGCTGCCGAAAACCAAGATCCTGTTCTCCCCGAGCCGCCCGCGCGTCCTGGTGAGGCAAAGTGATGTATGTCTACAAGCTGGGGTATCCCAAAGGTCAAGACCCAATCACCTACAAGGCTGTGACGAAGGATGCTTGGTTTTCACTCCCTGAAACAATCATGGAAGTGGAAAATAGGCCCCTGGAAGACCATATTCCTCTACAAACAGGTGGTTTTCCACTTCGATGATTAATGACTCGCAGGGTCACGTTGATGGGCAGAAGCATGACTTCGCCTGCCCGCCCGTGCGTTTGGAACATCCTACCACAGTGAAAACGCTTTGGTTTGTGAACCCTGAAAAACAATCCGGGGACGACACAGAGAGAGTGGAGGGCACACACCCTTGGTAAGACCTCCAATCAATTGTCCCGAACAAAGTCCTATTCTGCAACTCTCCATTCTTCTGAAACTTTTCTTCCCCAACTATTTAGTACTCTTCTACACGTACTCTTCAGGAAGTATTTTGCGCTCTTCAGAAACTATTTCGCGATCTTCAGAAGCTATTTCGTGATCTTCAGAAACTATTTCGCGATCTCCGGAAACTATTCCTCATTCTTCAGAAACTATTTTACGATCTTCAGAAACTATTTTGCGATCTCCAGAAACTATACCTCATTCTTCAGAAACTATTTTGCGATCTTCAGACACTATTTGGGGATCTTCAAGAACTATTTCGCGATCTTCAGAAGCTCATTGGCATGCTTCAGAAAGTATTCTTGAGAACTTGTAGCCAAATTCCATGAAGGAGCACTGGGTGGGTAGGCTGAGGGGGGTGGGTGGTTGAGTTATTGACGTACCTTGTGACGGCTACGCCATTTTGCGATCTGCAAAAACATCTTCGTGTAGGTTTGATGTTGCTCTTCGACTCTTCGTAGTTTCCGAACATTAGTTTCTGAAGAAAACCATCAAGCTTCTGAAGATTAGTATCGGAAACACAGTTTCCGAAGAAACCCTTAAAGTTTCCGAAGATCACCTTTAATAGTTTCCACAGAACACTGTCCGAAGAAAACCGGAAAGTTTCCGAAGAAAGCCGTTTAGTTTCTGAAAAACCTGTCCGAAGAAAACCGTAAAGTGTCCCCGAATAAAACTTCGACCCAATTGTCCCAAGACGCATGAAATCACACCCGAGGTGAAGGAACATTTTGTTTCATTGAAAGGATGTCAGATTCTAGAGCCCACCAGAGTCGGGCGAGCAAACGTGGTCTTTGACCAGTGACCCCCCCGCGAATCTTCCGAGGACGGCACCATGGCACGCTTGCGGTGCGCCTCCTTCTCTCGTGTTTCGGCCAAGAGAGGGGTCCGACTGAGCGGATAGTTCAGATGGTCGCAGATGGATGCGCATTTGAGATGCAGCATTTGGGAGAAGACCTCCTTCAAGGGCCAACTTTGATTCTTTTGCCCTTCCCAAGAATACTCTGCCAACTTTTGAGGATACCCATTCCTGTGCTCCATCCATGTACATTCTCAGTTGTACTATGATACGCCGATGAGAATTGGCACTGGCCTCTCTCCTAGTGGTTTTGTACTCACTGCCCTTTTTTCGCCATCGCATGCAGTGGGAATAGCCCTTGAATATTGGCCAAATTCAGCCGGCATCGTTAATTCACACTATGCTGGGCTAGGAAACAGTTTCTGTCCCCATGGTTTGGAGTTGGTGCAGAGCTGTTCATCAACAGAAAGGGGGAAGCCGGGAAAGCGTGTCCTGAAACTGATCAAGTTGAACTTGTGCAGGTACTTGAGCCTTTTTGTTGCAAGTGAATCAAATCACCTGGAAACAGTGACCACCTCGAAACGGTTTTCAAGAACGAGACAGCCCAAAGCAAATCGGCACACGGTGCATTCCAGACGTTCGAGCTGAAGAAGAGTCACTGCGATCGTTCCCATTCACTGCGATGGTTCATAAAACACGGTGAATCGTTCCTGGCCATCGGACAGTGTTTTCTCCACGTGTTTTTGTGCCACTCCTCATGAAAGCCTCATGGCAATGCCACTCCGAAGTCCAGTGGAGTGCCCAGCAACCCTGCGTCCTCATCTTGGTACCTGCTTGGGACGATGCACAAGCCATGAGGCTCATCTTTGACGGACCATCTGTGCAACCACTACATTGCTTGCACTGGAGAGGCACTGCAGACTCTCAGTACTTCAAGCTTTGCAAGTGAAAATGAACGCATTCGCTGAGCCGAGCTGAAAACAGAGCAGACTATATGGAGTTCTTCCAAAGAATAAAGTCCTTTTTGCATTAAACATGGTGATTTGGCTTGGGCTTTGGATGGCATTGGGTCTTCCTTAACCATTTCAATGAAGTGGGGCTTTTAGAGTTGACCAGACAGCCGACTACTTCCAATCTAACATAGCTGCGCAGAGGGTTTGAGAGCTTTCCTTTGAGGTCGCTTGTGTTTCTTTGGGGCTCTTAGGAAGGCAGAAGGACGGCGAGACAATCGCATTCCCACAGGTGGCGGCGCAGCTTAGTGGGACTTCCCCAGAGCACTTTAAGCCCTGGTTGGAGGAGCGTGGTCATAGATTGGGCTGAAATGTCTTCAAACTCTCGACACGGATCTCTACTAGGTCACAGGGCAGCTGTCGTTTATCTTTTTTTTGGGGGGAGTACTTTAAGACACACCAGATGTTAGTTGATAGACCTGCAACAGTCTCTTGAAGCTTTGCCAAGTATTCTTGAAGAGATCGCTTGGACACATGCTTTCACTCTTTGTGGTGCAGGCTACAACAATTATGACACGAAGAAATGTCTTGCTTTTGCTACTTTGCAATCACAACAGAGCCAAAGAAGCACTCTTCTGACGAGACTTCAGCATCTCATCTTGAACAGGAGACATTCTCTGGCCAGCCAATTGGGACATCCGACTGCACGAAGTTTTGTGAGGACCGAGAAAACACCGAGTCAGGAGGGCCAAGGCGGCCAAGGTGTTGGTTTGTGATTCTTTGTGTGTGTCCAACCGGTCGAATCTTTTCCAAGGCAGACCGCTTGTGTTAGCGAGTCCATGCGAGTCCTGCGTTGGCCATGTCCAGATCCCTACTGAGACCCCCACTCAGACACCCTTTTTCCACCTTTCACTTTGGGGAGCCCTGCGGAGCACTGAAGCCCTGTTCAGCCAGGACATACGTTTCTCGTGTGCCATTCAGCCGTCCAAGCCGGCCATAGGCTGCCCTGTAACGCTCCCAACGTTGCTCAAGCCAACGACTGTGCGATAGCCAAAATGCTCGAATCGTTGCGAAGGATTGACGAAGAGGGCGTGGCTTTGGCGTGGATGTTTCTCAACAGGTTGACAGCGCGATTGGGTACCCGAGCTGGACATCTTGAGTGTTTCCTTAATAAGCTGAGCCATGAAAATCCCAGCATCATCCTTTGGATTTTTCACAGAAAGACTAGCCATGGGTGGATCATCTCTGCCACATTCTGGCCGCACTGTCGGTGGCTCACAGATTAGGCACGGCAAATGTTCTGAGAGGACAACGCTCAGTGACCGAAGAATAATCCATCAACCCAACCACCGGTGAATTGTGGAGGGGGGCATTTGTCCTGTACACGCAGTGAAAGATAGTGAAACCATTGGAACACCCATGAAGCCCATCCATCATTGCTAAAAATGATCAATCTCCTTCGCAGGGAGGGTTTTCCCTGGTCAATTAGCCAACTGGAGTCAACTTCAGAATTCTGTGCAACTGGATTCAACTTGGGCTCAAAACCGCTCAACTCGGGCTCCGAGAGTCGGAGATCGAAGCACTTGCAGACCAGCGATCCCAGCCATCCCCATCGCGCGCGGACACTGCACCGATGGCATGGAGGGAGCTCGGGAGCCCCAAAGGAGGGAGCGCGCAGAGCCGCGCTGGTCGCAAAGGTTTGGTCGCATCCCCAGGTCCTGTGAACCTTTTCGCAAAGGGAGAAATGATGAGAAATGGAAACCGGAACCCTGGTCACCACTGGTCACCACTGGTCACCACTGGTCACCATGGTGCGCAAGACCATGCGCAAGACCAACACCACGCAAACGAGTTTTTGCACGGTCACGACCTTGCGAGTCCCTCACGACGTGCACGGCGATGGATCATTATTTTTTGAGCGATCGGAGTCCATTCTGAGGATGGATGTTTGATGAGTATATATGATGATTTGTTTCTCACGTGAGCAACCACTTTTATTTAGGCTTTACTAAAGTAGTCTACGGCATGCTCTATTGCTTGTCTATCATCAGTATTCGCTTGTGAACGAGATACGGCCCCCACATAAATGAGATACGTTTGCTTGATGGCGCTAAAGTAGTCTGAACGAGATAGTGTGATTTGCTACTAAAGCAGTCTGAACACGTCTGAACGAGATACTTGACATGACCTCCAACTTAATCAGTGTCTAAACGAGATAGGGCCCCACACAATAGATAGTGTGTTTGAGTTTAGTACCAAATGAATGCCGCCGCACACGTGAGAAAAGAATCATTTTTTACTCAATCCACACCCTGCGAAGGTTTGTCAAACATGTGGACCCACCCATGTCTTTCTTTTTCAAAGTCCTTCGTTTTTAAAGTGAGTCTGAGGCCTTCAAGGACCCCTAGAAAGGCCCCACGTTTTGCCGGGTCTTTCTTCACTACTGGTACCCCGGACACAAGTGCACAATAGCACACACACGTATATTACAGTGTCTATTGTGGTTGTGGATCAACAGACAGGACCTATGAAATGACAGTGTTGGCCCGTTTTTCCGAGAGATCCAGACTCTTCGCCAACAGCTGTTCAACTGATGCACGCACGAACATGGGCTTTTTATAGGCACATAATCAGAGGATCCTTGTGCCGCGCTGTTGGTCCAGTACCTATAAAAAGCTAGGGCGCAGCGAGTGTAGCGGTTTTGCGAGGGATGTTCGAAGCCTTCGCGGTTGCTGGTGTGATTCTGCGTGGACGTCCAGCATCACAGTACGTTTGAGGTGAAGGAACTACCTCAAGTGGATGGAAGAAGACTAGTGACCACACGACATCCATGTACCCTCGGTCATGTCAACACTTCCTTCTTGTGCGTGCCATAAAGACCATCCATCCGTCCGTCCATCCATCATCACTCTTTGACCACCACACAAAAGACTTGGATGTCTTTCGGATACCCATCCTCTCGGCTTTTATATGGTGGTGATCTCGATGGATGGAGTCAGTGCGTTCTCGAAGCTGCCGTGATATCGAGCATTTTCCAAAGCTAGCAGATCCCACCATCGCCAGAGTGCAAGACACCCAGCAATCAGGTGTGCAAAACACAAAAACGATGCTGCTTTATCGTGCACCGCCAAAAAGACAAAACAAAGGCTGTTCCACCCACCAGGAAAGACATGATTAAGACATTTAATAGAAATTGAACGGTTCCAAGCTCATTAGTCATTTCATCCTTTATCTTCTCATCTAGTTCTCCTCCGGTCTTCAGAACCGAAACCGAGGCCCTGGAGGCGCAGAAGCGCGCCGCGCTCCTGGCCGTGTCGCCCATTTGCGCCCTGATCCCCGCGGCCGTGCTGACGCTCGTGGCGGTCGGGGACCGTGGTCGAAAACGACAGGGGACACCGAAACGACGGGTGGACGTTCCGGATAGGAGGTTCCTAGTAGCTTCTTGCTCCGATGCCAGGAGCGCCGTTCGTAGCGTCCGATCGCTCCTAGTAGGCCAGGAGCCCCGTTCATAGCTTCTTGTTCCTAGAGTTGGTTGGTGGGAATTCTCAAAAAGGGTAGAGTACGCACATTTCGGATATTTTCTTCAAGACACCCCATGGGCTGATGATTGTCGTGAGTCTGCAAGTCTGCAAGTCTTTTGGAGATGTCTTTCTTTTCAAAATTAGTGAGGAAAACTGGGCCATCGGAAGTGCAAGGAAAGCCCTCGCAAAGGGATTTCTATTTTCACGGTGAGCTCGTGTGCTCGTGTCGCATTTCCTGAAATGGTCTTCAGATTCTCCAGCCTTGGTGGAGCACCCTGCAAAACGCTCGGAACCCTGGACTACTGCGGACACCTGGGAGGCTGCTGGAGGGGCCTCTGCAGTCGGAAGAAACAGTCATATTCCCAGGGCAAGAACATGTTCACGGTCAATGCAGATTGGTTCGATGCCCCTGGCTCTGGCAACGTTTGTGTCGTCGCAAGGTAGTGGATCAAAACAACACATTTTCAACATGTTCGTGACAAGTAGCAGTCAATATTCTAGCAGAATGGCGCTGCCTAGAAAAGAGACATTGTTTTTTTGGAAGAATGTGGAACTATCTCCGTGAATGAAAAAGAATCACCTGGACAAACAGGTGCCCTAATTCCTAAGATCATAACAACGGATTCTCCTATCTCCCTCGAGCTAGAGATTTGTCCACGTCCCTAAGATGGTCCACATACTAAGGCCCGAAGAGGTTCTCAAATTGTTTGACTGGTTGGGCTTCCACTCCAAAGGTATTTGAGCCATCTTGAGCCTTTGAGTCCCAATCATAAATCCCAGCCCCAGCCATTCGGGACCCCGGTCACACGAAAACACAAAGCAGGCTTTTTGGACGGTTCCTACATTATATATATATATAGGTGGCTTTCTTTCTTGTGTTCATTTTCATTCTGGTCACTGGTCACTAGGCCTTTTTCCGTTTACTTAATGGTGACAAGCGCGACCTTGTACTTCAGGTGCAACTAGGGGCAACCAACCGTCGCTGTAGTCAAAGACATGTGACATATTACAGTGCTCAAAGTGGATGAAACGGCCGTCAAATGCTCACTGGCAGAAGTGCAACAATAGACCCAGTCATGCAACCTTTTAAGGCATGCGTCTTTTGTTGCATGACTGACACACTCCCGAACACGTCGCGCATCCCGCTTCGAGGTCACCTACTACCCCACCAACGTCACCCAAATCACTGTGACGTCCGGGGCCTCGGAGCCCGGGTGCATCGGAGACTGAACGCTGGGGGCTGTTGGAGCTCATCCGACGTCGGTCGCTGAACGAAAGGAAAGGAAAGCCTTGTTACTAGTAGCTTCTTGTTACTAGTGGTAAGGCCAGGAACTACTAGGAGCTTCTTGCCCCTATATAGGCCCCTAGTAGCGATGCCCTTTGTTCCTAGTAGCTTCTCAGCACAGACACGGACGGTATGAATGGGCAATGACACTAGCAATGACACATCATCATTGACTATTTGCCAGGCATTTTTTTTCCTTTACTACACTTTTGTTGCTTTTGCAGTTCACAAAGGACAGACCTTTAAGTTCAGCAGTTGAAACGATAGAAACACCTCAGGGTTCTGTTGTGGATTCCGTGACTTCCGAGAAGAAACACATCCAGCTGTTTGTTGTCTTTACAATTCTACTCAGAGGACAAGTGGACCAACTTTCAGAGTTCCAAGCTTCAAGCGCTCAGATTCCTCAGAACTTCTTGGGCCAAGCAAAGATGGAAACTGCACATGACCACAACATGTTTTTTCTTTGTTTTCGGGTATCTCCCATACAGTTTTTTTTTTGTTTTTTTCCTGACACTCGACACTGAGCCTATCTCTGCGGTCGTCCTTTGTTATTTTTTTGTTTCTCGGTTTTTCCGCCCACGGTTTGCGCCAGGATCAGTTCCGAGATCTCGCTGTGGGGCCACCATGGCTGCCGTTTAAATGAGACTTGGTGGGGCCCCCGACTTGGCGCGATGGGAGACGTCCGACGGGGGGAGACGGCATTCTTCGTCGGACGCCGACTGAGAAGGACAAAGGCGAGGGCAGCCAATGGTTGTTCTTGTTGGGTGGTGAGAAATGAAATGAAGCCATCCGAGTGAAGCAGTGTTGTTTCGAAGTGCAATGAAGTGGGAGTGAAAAAAGTATTCCACCGCTTCGCGGTCGAAGCCGCCACAGAGACTGTGGGGTCTGTCTCGGTCTGTCTCGGTCCTTCCGTCCGGTCCGGTCTGTCACGGTCGGTCTCCACAGAGGCGAGCATACAGGATGTCAATAGTGCAGTCTCACTCGGTCAGAACCACCGACATCACCGATGCCCTGCCGTCCGATTTCCAAAAGTGTCAAAGCCACGAGCAAAACGGTCGAGCAAAAAGCCAAAGGCTTAAGCTATGCTATCTAGCAACTCTAGCGGAGTACGCGAACCGACACAACGCCTCAGCACTTGCGGTGCGGGTGGATTTCCCTCCTGCAGAGGACCACAGGTTTGGGTATTAGGAAAATCGTCGAAGCCACGGGCCAAATGTTCAGGGTCCAGTTTGCTTGCGTTATAGATCAGCCCACATGGCTCTGACTTCCCGGAGTCAGGTGAAATGCATTTCACCATGCTCAGATTCTACAAGTTCACGAGACTTTCAACGTTTGAAGGACGGACATGTCCGAAGGATCTCGAATCTGAACTGGAACTTCTCCAGATAGCGCAAGGAATTTTCCGGTGCGCACCCTACCAAAACGACTTCTCTCGCGTCAACCGGATTCACATCTTCCTCTGGGCCCAGGGCTGACATTTGTGCCTTGCCTCCTGCGGATTGTGTATACCCACCACCACCGCCGCCGGGCTATGTGCCGTTGGACACTCAGCGAAGGGGTGTAGTCCTGACTGAAGACCTTTGACAATTTTTTTGATGGAACACAACGGGGTCAAACATGCACGACATCCACTGCTTAGGTGGAACAACTCCTTTCCTGCCAGGGCCAGTTCTTTGAACACAAACGATCTCTGACCATCTCATACAAAGTCCATATCTATCTATGTCTATATACTCAGAACTTGAAGTCCGATTTCATTTTATTATGACATGACTTGGCCATCGCACGAATAGGTCGACTCCTTAGGATTGGAGAAAGAACTCCAGGTTTCACAATTCTCCCTCCTCTGAACCCAACCATTTCTTGAAGGATTGGGTTTCTTTTCAGGCCAGAGGAGTGATATATTTCTTGCCAGAAGTCCTCATCTTATCCGCCCCGCAGATGTCCTCATTTTTGCTGTCCCAGGCCGTGGACTCCACCGCCCTTGGAAGAAGACACCACGGAGTGGCGACAGCAGGTCCGGCCACGAACACGCCTGCACGATGACCGGAGTTCCGACGAACGCCTCCAAATGGATGACGGAGGGCCATTTTCAATCCGAGACCAAACATGTAACAGGTGGTGTCTTTTTTTTCCACGCTGGACAGCCTCGTAGGTGCACGTTGGGCAGTATCCTCTGGCAGTTTCTTTGGATGAAACTCTTTGGGTCAGGGTCAGCAGGTCATGAGTCGGTCTGGAGGTGGGCTTTGGGCGGCACTGCCGAGACATGCGCAACCTTGTTCTCAACCAAAAACAGAGGAAGGCGTAACTTCTGTCTTGTGTTTACATCAAAACTCACCAGCAAGTGCAAGACATCAAAGTGTTGATGCCATCGCTATTAGGTTGGAGGCCATTACTGGTAGCAAGAAGCTATCCCCAGAAGCACCCGGCGTCCGAATTTCTCTGACTCGACGGACACACTCGAACCGAGACTCTTGCAGGTCGTGACTGGCCCTCCCAACGTTCGCATCACCACCACCGTGGATGTGCTGCCCTCAAGCGGCTGAACGCGACCGAAGAGGGTGTGCCTTAGGCTTGGCTACCAGACTCTGTGTCTCGGATGTTGAATGATAAAGATCCCAAAGCATACTTTTCTAGGAATCCACATATCTCTGCCTATTGCAGAAAACATCAAACAAAACATGATCCCAGCCCCAGCACCACCCATTTTGGGTCACACACACGCATATCTCCCATTTGGGGGTCAAAACCGTCACCCCCTGCAGGGGTGCTGTGCTCGAAACCTCACCCGGCCTGAGGATCGGCCCTTTCGCTGCGTCTCGGGCAGTTGCGCCGGGCCTGGGGCCACCACGACGCCGGTGCCGTCCAACTACCAGGCGCGTGGGCCGCCGTGGGCCGCCGTGGGCTGGGTGCGACATGCGTGGCGTTTAGGGTGGCGGGCCACTAGGGCAGCCGGAGCCTCTCAGAACAGGAGCAGGGGCGAAGGGTGAAGTGACAAACCATCGGCTGTGGAAGTAGTGCTGCTTGGTTGAAGAGCGCAATCTTTTTCCAATCTCTCTGTGGCAGTGAGAAGGACACACCATGGAGTGTACTGTAAGTTGCAGAGACCACAGGAAGTTTTCTTGTGCCTTTTTTGAAGAGCGAGGAGAAGAAAAGTCAAGGTTTCTGCCCAGGCTTTGGAGGCTGTGTCCATTTTTTGGGGCTTTTGCCGTTCTTGTTATGTTTCTGACGGGGTGTTGATGTCACAGTTTGAGACATCATTTTCTGAAACCAATCGGTGACCCTCCACTGGAGCATTTGATCATATTTGATCACTTCATGGCCTCCCTTCACCAGGCGCCTGCCTACGCGGGGGCGGGCAACGTGGCCTTTGGCGACGGACAAGCGCGACTGGGTGACGAGGCGAAGATCGGTACTGAGCTCGATGTGTGGTGCGGTATGGAACCGATGCCAAGAAAAGCGTTTCCTAGTAAGGCCAGGAGCTAGCGTCCTTGCTCCGTTCGTAGCGTCCTGAAAGCACTTGAAAGCATTTGCCCCAATTGTTTATCACCCGGCGGTTTTGGAACCACCGGTGGGTAGTTGTAGTGCAGGGAGAATCTGATTGGTGGGTAGTTGGATACAGCTGAACTGGTTGAGTGAGCCAGCTTATGAGTTATGAGCCTTGGAGAATGCTTGTAAACAACATCTAGAGTTCATGTCACTATAACTAACGACATTTGACGCTTGTTGAGGGAAACATTGGAAGAAGTAACATCTCAAACCTTGAGTCATAAAGGATTTCCGCTTTTTTTCTTCACTTTTGACTTAGGCTCCGTTCTCTGAGGAAAACACCATCCGGTTCTTCGAGTGTCCTGCCTGCTTCAAGGTGGTCTCCTCCAACGAAGATGCCTTTCGCATCCCACCGACGCCGGCACCACCGCCCACCACCACGCCTCCCCCTACCTTCAAGCCCGAGGCGTGGAACGGGGCGCGTGAGCCAGGTGGTTTTTTCGGATCCAGCTTGCAATCTTAGGCTTCTAAACTCTATTTTTCATGTGGGGAAGGAAGGATGAAGATGGGAGCAGATGCTGCTTGCTATTTCTCGTTCAGTTCTCCTTCACGCCTTGAGCGACTCTCTCACAATGGGGCTAGCGTGAGTAGTACAAGTTGGTACCTCAAAAATTATTGTAGAAGTAGGTTGATGTTTTGGTGGTTCAATGAGCTTCAAGTGGTTCCTGCTTCAGGAGGATCATGCCACAGGTTGGTGAATTCCAACAGCCACTATCCAGTTAATGCCTCCATAGAAGTAAGCACTCACTCACGGTCGTTGAGAGCTAGGCACCAATACCAATTGACGAGCATAGTAGCTAGAAGCTACTAGGTTGGAGGCCATCGCTAGTAGGTGGGAGGCCATACTATTATACTACTAGTAGACTAGTAGCTAGAAGCTACTAGTAACAAGGGCATTACTGTACTACTATGCTTGAATGTGCTTGCACGATGCCGTTCTTCTCCAGGCTCACCGAAAAACACCACGTCCCTGATGCCTAAGCCGGCTCAAGCCGGCTCGTGAACTCGTGGCGCCTGTCTCAGGTGGGTTATGTGAACCCCATCGTCCTGGCGACCAATCCGCCCACCACCACCTGGGCTCCCAGCGGCATCTTCGCAGGCGAGGACGGAGGAATGCGCCGCGCGGAGGGCGTTCCCCGCGGTTCGGTGGCGGGTGGTGCGGGGTGCGGGGTTCGCTGGGCGGGTGTTCAGATGGATCCTGAAAAGTCCAATGTGCGATGTTTCTGGGTGTTCATATAAATGACATGTACAGGCAGGTGTAGAAAGATGAACTTCTGAGGCACCATGAAGATGTAGTAGGGATTCCACTTGATGTAGGAAATATGAAGCTCTTTGCTTTTGAAAGATGTGTTTGTGTCTGGCGACCATGTTTCTCCAACAACTTTTGCGGAAAACAGGGTTCAGGAACAGGAGGCGAGGAAAACACGTGTGGCAATGCCTCTTCAAATTCCTGGAAAAAGCTGCGACTTTTCAGTGCAGCTCCATCCACCTCCCTGGAGCACTCTTTTTGCGCCTCCAGGCCTCTGGAAGCAGACAGGTGCGGGGAAATTGGACGGGAAGAACACGTGAGACTGACCTAGCACCACTAGGGGAAAAGTAGCAGAGGAAACTCCATTTTGTGGTCCTTTGTGGCTCAATGTGTGTGTCCTTGCGTGTGTCACTCCACCAATTGCAAAGCCTTGCATGTGGCACTGCACTGCAAAGTGTGCCCCTCTCCATCTTTATCCCTAATGAATCAAACGAATATGCCTAAGCTTTTGGCCTCGAGTGACTGTTGCAATGCCGTCTTTGCGAACCGTTTTGTCGCTATCGACGCAGCGCAACAAAACCGAACGAAACCGAACGCCCACGGAGCTCCGGAACGGACTCGCTGCGCCGAGAGTCCTAGACGGTCGACTCACCCGCAACGCGGGTCCGACCTTCGGGTGTCGTGTCACCCATTTTCGCACGGAGGTAGTCTCCCCGATTTTCACCACCTCGATCCAAATATGGGGGGTTGATGAATCAAGATCCCACATGACTGAACTTCATCTGGTGTTCTCATCTGCGACCCAAAGCGGTTGAAAAACAGATCGCGTTCCGGGCTTCGTTGCGAGTTGCGAGCGGCTTCTCGGCTAAAATCAGGGAGTGGCTCGCAAGATTCCTTGCCTGGAACGCTGGAAACAGCTGGGAGCTCAGAGGATGGGAGCGCCTTCTGATATATTTTTTGCGGTGAACTGAAACTCAATTTGAGCTAACTATATAGATTTGTTGTTTCCTTACTTTTCTATTATTTATAACTAACAGTCCTTATCTCCTTGAAGTCTTTGACTGGATTGGTGCCCCTCAAGTTGAGTTGCACCAGCTCCAAAAACTTCTTCCCGACCTTACAAAGAAAGCACGTATTTCCGGGTCAAGAGAAAACCCATGCTTGACTGCATCTTCTTTTCGGCCAGGCCCCAGCCTTGGGGCCACCCGTCGCAACACCCGCACCGCCTGAGAACCAGAACCCCGACGTCGGCTCAGAGCGCTTGAGTGGTTCTCGATCCTTTCCAGGCGACCGCCGTGGGGGTGGGGCACCGATTGGCGTGGGTCATCGAGTTGTTTCAGTGAACTGGTGAAGTGTCAGATCTATCTTCCAAAGAAGCTTGATACTTCAAGATTCAATATGAAATGCCTTCAAGTCTCAGACTTCAAATCTATGGGCTTGGAGGGTGCGCTGGGAGTACGCCCGTTTCAAAAGACCCTCTGGGACTTGACGCAGGCACTGGGATGGCTGTCGAGAAGTGCCCACCCTATGAGCAGCAATACTGGGACCCGCTTCTTGGTGCAGATCAAGAGCTTCCAAGAAAAAGCACAGTCCTACAGAGGTTGGATGAAGTCCCACGGAGTTGGATGACAAATTACATCAAATCACCCACATCCTTTTTTTCCCCTTCTGAAGACAACCCTCCATCAATTGGCTGAGGTTATCTCCTCCCGCGGGTGCCTTCATTTGCAGCTTGTATGCCACGTGTGGCAAGGCACAAAACACATGGAAACAGCCACTGCTGAAAGCTGGTTATTATGTCCTTCTGCCAGGCCTAGGCCTAGGTCTTTCTGTTTTGTTTGGTTTCCGGAATGCTTTGTGCAAAACGCAGACTTGAGACGTGCAGCAGAAAGTCAGCAGAAACACTCCAGTCGTAGGTCCTCATGACCCTCTATTTCATGTGGCACTTGTTGAACCAGACCAGATCGGTGGCCAGGTTTTTGATGGGTTTCTTTGGTGGGTTTCTGGGTTTCTGAACCCTCGCACAGACACTAGCTCGACATCTGGGTGTGTACTTGATATAGGGAGACACCTAACCAATGGGTAGACTGGTCTATTCTTTTTCCTTCTTCGAAGGAGTCGAACTGGGAGGTCTCCCTATTTATTACTTTAATACATACCCATCTTGATGGATGTTTACTTCTTTTAGACTCTGTGGATGTTTGCGACACCCACTCCGCAGATGAATCCCATTCTGGGCTTCCTCTTCGTGGCTGAAGGCGGGAGGGGGATCGGATGGGATGGGATTCTCTCCAGGGGGCATGGTGGTTTGTTTGTTTGTTTGCTTGCTTGCTTGGTTGGTTGGTTGGTTGGCTTGCTTGCTTGCCTGCCTGCCTGCCTGGCTGGCTGGCTGGCTGGCTGGCTGGCTTGCTTGGTTGGTTGGTTGGTTGGTTGGTTGGCTTCTTGTGTAAAACTACAGCGTAGCGCACCTGTTGTTTAACAAGTGTTGTGAAGCAGCTTAGTGTTGACTCTCTGTTTCTCTGTAGCGCGCCTGGGAAATGGCTTAAGGCCTTGTTGGGCAAGAAGAGAAGGTACAAGTAAGTGTTGCTGATTCTTAACACACCCATCGGCTGTTGCGTCTGTTTGACTTTGCAGCCGTCACGAAAACATGATCAAACATGTTGAAAGAACTGTTGACTTAGTCATGCATGTTGCTGTCTGGCCTCTGTACCAGTTGACGAAGGCTTGTTGATCTTTATACACCTGTTGCAAACCACAGGTGTTGGCCATTGGTATGCTGAATTCTGCCCGCTCAGTGCTGTTGCAGCAACAGCTCTGTTGTAGTGGTCAGGGTGTTCTCTGAGCTCCACCCGCTGTTGGTGGCCCCGCGTACTCCACAGGGATGTTGACAATCTTTCCACTATCAAGGCGAACTGTAACAGTGTCGCCGCTCGGCTGTTAGATATCTTCCATGTTGACATCCATTGTTGGAGTTGGAGGGTGTTGTTCACGGCGCCAGGTGTCGACTTCCTCGGCATAGGTGTTGAACTGCGTTGTTGCCCTTCAAACTTCACATCCATAGTGTTGAACTTCATCTTGCTGGTCTTGCTGTTGAGGCTCACCAAGATCCTCCCTGCATTTTGCCACTCATTGCTTGGCAACTTTGAGAGTACCTGTGTTCCGCTGCACTCCATGCATTGGACGAAGAGCCTGAGCTTGTTGAGGTCAATGATCTTGATGTTTCCAATCTTGATGGGCAAGCTGTAGCTCCACACAGTTCCCGTTATCCAGGTGTTGAGAAGGTGCACCTGGTCAAACACGTTGCTGATTCCTGTTGCGGAACTCAATGTCCAGACCTTCTGTGTTGCAACCTCATTGTTGAGCCTGAGAAAGTGATGCAGTTGCACTTGCATCTGAGGGTTGATGTAGCCCCGGGCGAACATGTCAGATGCTGTTGAGGCTAAGGCGAAATGCATCTTGCATTTTGTTGAGCTCCAATGCCAGGAGGTACCATGTGTTGCCATCTTCTGTTGTTGCCACATGGTGTTCACTGATGTGGTACACCAATGTGTACAAGGCGTTCACTGGGGTGATGTTGAGAATCACCTTGTCGAAGAAAGGCATCCGGAGTTGTCCTACAATTGTTGGAATCCGGTAGTACATATATATATATATGTTTGGCTTTGTTGTGCTACGTTGAAGTCCAAGTTGTTGCAGGACTTCTGCCAAGTGTGTTTGCCATGCTTTTGGGCTGCTGCATAGTCCGTAGATTGCTCTGCGGAGTTTCCATATCACTCCATCTCGTGGTCTGTAAAACTCACGAGGAGGATACATGTAGAGATCTGTTGCTGCTGCTGCTGCTGCGGCTGCTGCTGCATGTAGGAACGCCGTGGATATGCCGCCTGTTCCGACAATCCAGTTGTTGTTGCAGCTGAGTGTTAGTAGCACTCTCAACACACAAAAGAATGGTGTTGATGCATAGATCTCGTCAAGATCTGTTACCGTTTCAGTGTAGCCTTTTGCCACGATGCGTGCTCTCACAATGTTGCCTTTGTCTCGCAACACCCAACGTGATTGGATGATGTTGCGACGTTGCTCTGGTGTGAGTGAGTCGATGTCTACTTCTATGTAGACCTATTGTGTTTTCATTGACCCTCGTGTTTCATGCCTTCCGTTTGTCTTCCGTTTGTCTAGGCCTTCTGTGGATGGTCTTCGCATGAGCATGCTGTTATCTCATCTCTGCACCTTGCGAAGACCTTTGTGACCTTTGTGACCCGAAGCCGAACGTCTTGTTGGGTTGCTCTGGTACTGCTTCGGGTCGTGTTGGTCCTGTCGTTGTGTCAGAGCACTGCCTTCTGGTATGTCGTCAGGTACTGTTTGCTTTGATGATGATGGAAGTGGTGTTCTGGTGTGATGGCTCGTTGGTGAGGTAGCCATCGGTGAATCCATCAACGTTGGTTTCCCCAAACTCGCACAGTGGTGTTTTGTGCTAATTTTCCATCACCTGTAGTAGCTGGTGTTGCCATCTGAGTGAACAGCAAATCTGTTGAGTAGGTAGACTGTGTGTCTTACACACCATGGCATGAGAGGATGTTGACTGGTGATGTATGGTAAGCCATAGTTTTGTTGTATGTGGGCCATAGTGTGCCCCGCTCGAACTCGAACTCGAACTCGAACTCGAACTGAAACAGTTATACAGTATTGATGAACTTAACCTTGAAAGGATATATATGGAAGGAACCGAACTCGAACTCGAACTCGAACTCGATCTCGAACTCGATCTCGAACTCGAACTGGAACTGTTAGAAGTCAACCCAGTGGACGAATAGAAAGAGTCGAACTCCAAAATCGCTGTCGTCGATTCGAATTCGAATTCGAACTCGAACTCGAACTGGTCCCCCCCCGGTGTCAAAATTGTCGTCGATTCGAAATTTGATCTCGAACTCGAACTGCGTTGCCCCCCCTCCGGGCGTCAAAATTGTTGTCGATTGGAATTCGAACTCAAACTCGAACTAGTTCCCCCCCCGGAATGAAAAAATTATCGTCGATTCGAAGTCGAATTCGA
>CAXAMN010002891.1:1702206-1719796 GCA_963970005.1 Durusdinium trenchii | reverse complement strand
TTGTTACTACTAGCGTGGCACTTGTTCCTAGTAGCTTCTTGTTACTAGTAGTAAGGCACTTGTTACTACTAGCGTGGCACTTGTTGAGAGAAGAACATGCCGTAGAGACGGGCATTTCGTATCATTTTTCTCCGTCAGTAACAAAAATGCCAGTTCGGCCTGAAGAGTGACGCTGTAATTGTTTGAAGCTTTTCTGTTGTCTATCAAAGGTTCCTATTTTTTTCTGGGGAGAACCTCTGGGTGTAGCATACTAAGGGAAATCGAGTGGCAAAGGCCACCAAGAAGAAAGGGAAGCAGGCAGGCACTTCTGAAGGTGTCGGCTAGATTTCCTTATGTGTTTAGAGTGTGTGCTAGAACCTTGCAAATGCTTTCTCGGGGACACTTCATCAGCTGTCGCCGGAATTGACCACTGTGGCGGAATTGACTAGTAAGGCACCTGCTACTACTGGCGTGGCACTTGTTCCTAGTAGCTTCTTGTTGCTGAATCAAGCTAATCAAGTTGGAGTTGGCCAAAAAGACTTGACGCCAAAGGATGATTCTTGATGCAACAAAACTGGACCCGAACTTCGTTTTGAGCAGTCCAACTCGTCCAGCACGCCTGGTGCAGGAGCAGGCGGCCATACCAGAGAGCCCAGCCCGCAAGGCTGGGAAAGCCTTCGAAGAAGGAGACGAAGTCAATGTTTGACGACGGAAGACGAACTGCTTGAGCTTGAGATCCCTTTTTTGGTGCTGCTTCAAGAAGGGATACCTATTCAAAGCAGGCACATGATTTGTCTCAACAACTGATTTCACTGATTTCTATCAATAAACACACGAATTCGCATCAAAAAACAAGGCTGCGCCCACCCCCCCAACCTCTTCCCGCGCCACGAAATCTGCACATAGTATCCTTATTTCCTGGTCGGCCACAAAGTCTTATTTTAAACAGGACTCCTGCTGCACGTTAACCTGCCTCTGTTCCGAAATTGATGTCCCTGATCCCGTGGACTCGAGTCCCCCTGTGGGAGTGAGCTTCTGGTGGCTTTTGTTGGGCTTCTCCGCCTTCTTGGCTTTTGGGGGCTTTTAGCATAGGGTTCCGTCTGCTGGCTTTGTGGTCATCTCGTTTTCGGTGCTTCAATGGTTTTCACGGCGATTTCAATTTATATACGTATATTTGAATGCCCCAAAGGCTTGCAATACCAACAATGCACATACAAACGAGCCCAAGACTGCTGCAAATATCAGCAGGTCAAAAACTCACACGCCCAAAACGTTGCCAATACCAGCAGGCCCCTGATCCGAAGCAAGCTGAAAGGCACAATCCTTTTGTTGTCCTGAAACGATGGTTTCTCATCAGACAGGGTGTCTATGAGGCCAAGATGAATGGATTCCACCAAACATGTGGGCCCACGGGTTGACCTGTTTGGGTGGACGGGTTAGGATTCTGGCTTGCCACCAAGGCCGCCATGCGCACCTTGACGGATTTTGGCCGCTGCTCGCAGGGAGGCGCGGCACAGTAGAACACCTACAGTGGCTTTTGATTGGTATTTTCCGAAACTATATATCCAAACAGTATCACAATACAAACTTTCCCACTTGCAGGTGCGCTTCTTCAGGTCATGACACCGTTTTGGACACTAGTGCTAGGGCATTCTCGTCGTGAAGTTACAGAATACGGCTTTTTCATCGTGGCGGTAACAGCAAGGTCCATACACCTTGCGACAAGTCTATGAGGAGGTGGAGGCTGCGGAAGTTCCGTGATCATCATGTACAGTAGTGGGATACTATTGTTCCTTCGGGGCTTCAAGAGTCCAGCTCACTTGGTTTAAATCCCAGGTGGTTCCAGTGAGGATTTTTCAGATCCATCTGTTTCAGTCAGCGAACTTGGCCTGTGCCAGGCGGATATTCAGCACAGGCCACCAGTAGACGTGCCTTCGCAGCAAAGTAACTGTCGTCAGCGCTTGGACCTTCGGATGGAGACGCACCTCAGGTGCGCGCGGTCGCTGGAAAGCTGGGCCCGGAGCTCCTAGGGCCCGGAGTCTCAGTCTCACATGTAAAAGCACGAGGAGCGGTGACCGACTCAGAGTCGGTGACGAGTAACAGTCATGTGCAAAGCAAGTCGGAAACATCCTCAGGAAGAATCACTATTGGTCAATATTGGTCACCTTTTCTGCATGCAACTGCGACATGCCAGGCCTGGTGCCACGCTGGCACGCCGAAACTTGCCCTTTGCACATCCGCAGAGGCTGACATTCAGCGAAGAAGGAAGGTGCTGACAATTCTGCTTAGTTCAACGATGTTACAGTATGTAAAAGTTAACAGCCAAGAATGATCGTTGCACCATGTTGCACCCTAAATGAGAGGGGACTCTGCGTGCAACCGAGCCAGGCTGGCCACCGAATCCATAGAGGTCACTGGTGCGACCTTGACCGCTCGGACACATAGATGTCTTTAGGTCTTTGAATGTCTTTGGAGTGTGGGAGTTCCTCTTTGAGCATGCTGAGGCGTGCAACAACATCTTCAGATTTGCCATTTTACACCAACAAAAGCCGCTCTTCAAAGCTGACAGCGGTGCCATCATCTATTTCGACAGGCCAAACGAGTGCCTTTGATCAGGGAGGGACACACGTTTAGCACAAATTGGAGAGTCAAACCACCCTGATAAGCTGTGTGCCCACCCAAACCACTTGGAGAGCTGATCCCCTTTGAAGCCTCGTTCGCGGTCAGATTCTGGAAGATGAATGACAACTTTAACACAAACTCGTGGCTGCCTGCAGCTCAGAGATTTTCAATCGACGTAGATGTAGTACCGCGGTCAAAAGGGAGGGTTACCAAACGGGCCCTGTTTTGGAAAGACGTGTTGCAAATAAGATCAGGCAAAGTGGCGAAGCTGTTGACAAAAAGAGGGACTGTGAAAAGAATGCACACAAGTGAAAAGAATACACATGTTCATTTGGTGCTTGAAAGAAGGTAGCTGTGTGAGGCCCAGAACAGACTTCTTGCAAACAATGATTCACCTCATGCAATCTCTGGGCTGTTGAACTTTATGCTTTACAGCTTTAGGTTTGAAGTTTGACGGGGACGTTTACTGAAGGAAAGGAGGGCTGGTAGGTTTTTGAATGCTTGTCATGCTTAGATTGAGCCGGCTGGTTCCCATGTGTCCGAACTTCCCAGAAGCTCAGCCCATCAGGTACAGCCCAGTCTCGTCAAAAAGCAAAAGTACTTTGCCTCCGGAAGGCAAATGGACGGTGCAGGGGTCGTGGCCTTGGGTTTGGCTGCCAGTAACGAGCAAGGTGTGAATTGGCTGACTTGTTGGTGCGGCGTCAGGTCACTTGGAGCAACGATTGGCGCTGTACCAACCTCAATCTCATGGAGGATCAGTTTCGACACGGTAAAGATGAAGGGCTGGATGGCCAAACCAGCCCAGCTTTGCTCTTTGTTTTGGCTTGACCCCCACTACTGAGTCCCAACATGATAAGTTTGAAAGAAGGCTGGTGTAGCTATGCAGCCCAAGCAAAGTTCACGCCACTAAGAATCCCCCAGAGGGTAGTAGCATGGTGGCTGTTTGCGACAGAAAGAGCTGCTTGAGGTTGTTTGATCAATGGAATATCGTCTTAGGAGCAAGGACGCTACTAGGGGCTCCTGGCATCGCTACTAGGAACAAGAAGCTACTAGGGGCTCCTGGCCTTACTACTAGGAGCAAGGATGCTACTATATCGTCTTATATAGTGCTCCAAAGTGTTTGACACTCCGAGCTCATCGGCTGATGGAGAACCGGAATCCGCTCCCAAAGGCTCCGACCTTGAAAATGCCCGAGCCAAAACGAGGTCAGGCCGCTGAGGTTTTCAGATTTGGACCGACTTTTGGGGGACATGTGCTTTGGAGGGCTCTTAGAACAATGTTCGCTACTAGGGGCTCCTGGCATCGCTACTAGGAGCAAGGACGCTACTAGGGGCTCCTGGCCGTACTACTAGCAGCAATGTTCGCTACTAGGAACAAGAAGCTACTAGGTTGGAGGAACAAAGGTGGAGCATGATGAGATATGATGAGCATATATGAGCATGGCACTCTTGTGGGGTCTGAAGGGAACCACTTTTGAACCGACATCACGGTCTCACTCTGTGGCACGGCTCGAGTGACTCATCAGCGGCAGGGGCTGTTTGTACAAGGTGAGAGCCGAGAGTCATCCCAAAGTCGGTGCCCAGTGGTCTTGGCTTTTCCAAGGGATCATGATCGGATGTGTCACAGCATGTACTTTTGGACAACTACTGGGGGGAGCAGTGGCAACTGTTTGACTCTGCCCACATGTTCAGAGAAGTGACTCGAACATCACCAAAACAGACAGAGACAGATACTTCGTACATATGATGCGGTCAGATACCCCTTAGAATCCTTAGATACCCCTTGGTGCAAATTGCGATACGCCCGTCACCTGGTCAGGCACGCAGAGTTCCGTGGCGTGAGGGGCTCTCAGCGACCAATCATCTTCGTCGACCCGATCGACCGGATCGACCGGATCGACCGGATCGACGATCACGGAGACGATCTCATGAAAACATTGAGTTGGAGGTGGAAAGGTTTTTTTTCCAGGTCAGGCCGAAAGGCTTTTTTTTGAGGACCGAACAGTAAGCACGGTTCACAGGTCCACGTCTCTCGCTTGCCCTGGAGACCATGTTGACCTCATTTTGCTGGCTTTGCTTGGCAGAAAATCCTACGGACAACACACTTTCATGAGATACAAGTCTTTACTGGACCGAACCCCTTCATCTCGTCTCGTCTCAGCTCATCTCGCTGTCGGGCGTCTCGCGACACAGGTCAGAGCGAGCTCGTAGTACCGGGACTGGGGAAAGCTGCAAACGAGTTGGGACGCTGCGAAAGCTTCCATCGACAAAAAACGGACAATGACAATGTCATGCTTAACATGTCAATGCATTTGTTGTTCACTGTGTTCATGACTATAGTTTTGGATGCAACTCAGAAGCATCTTCCTTTAGGACCTTTAGGATACTTTGCGGGGCCTCTTGTCACAGACCTGGCATGCCCTAACCTCCTACTGTAAATATTCAATTTGATAGATATTGGACAGCTTCAGGCACGCAATGATAGGTGCTTTTTTTGTATGATACAAATGTGAAAGTGCAGCAAACATTGGAGAGTATTCTGAATAACTTTGTAGTTAGTGAGATGTTCTGAGTAGTCCAGCGATTCTAGCTTGCCTTTCGCAGAAAATATGCTCCACGCCTTCTGGGGGTGTTGGCTTCAGTTTTGCCTGAGCCCATGCCTCCACCGTTCCTTTAGGAGCCTTCCTTATTGCACTGCTTGACAGCCCGGCTTGTTTGCATAGAGTGCTTGCAGAAATGAACTGGGTGGCATTCCCATTGCAAGAACAGTCCTAGATCCACAGGTTCCAGAGAGGGGTTGTGCAGAATCGGAGAAGGCCATGGATGCCACATTGAACCCTGAAAGACCCTATATAATTAGTTGCTTCTATCATCTTCTATCTCTATCCATCATATTTAGGACCAGAACGTAGAGCTTGACAAAACATGAAATCACGAGCCCTATACCCAATTTGCACTTTGTATCCATACCTGTCCATATGTGGAAACAGGTTTCAGACTCTCGATCGGACATAGACATGACCTTTTCTTAGCCGCCACAAACATATTACTGTAAAGAGAGGATATGGATGTTGGTATATATGTATTACTTATATATCTTGCTCGAATAGTAGAGGAAATGACAGTCAATCTCAACCCTCAGTCATGTAAGCAGAGCTGACAGTCAACATTTTCGCACTGCCCCCATGTAGCTGGGTGGCGTGAGAAGCATGGCCGCCTGTGAGGAGGACCAGAAAGAAACTACAACACGACCTCGCAAAATGTGAATGAATGACCTTGGACGTTGGAAACGGATTTTGTGAGGGCGACTGAATGACCATTGGAGTCCTCTTGGTCGCTACAGTCGCTGCGCGCGCGTGCGATCTCGCAGGGGCCGGTGGAGCTGCAGTCGCCCTTCCTGGAGATGCCGGAGCTGCCGGAGCTCTTTGCGGCTCTGGGCGAAGGTATGGGAGGTCCACCACCTGGGATCCCTGCAGCACTCTGGGGCAGCATGTGCAAAAAGCGCCCGGTTCTTAGTCTTTTCAATGAACCAACAGCTCAAATCAGCTCAATTCACCATCATCAGACCAAGGCTTGCAAGATATGCATGAAAGCAATCATCTCACGGTGTCAGAGCGCGAGGAGCATTTGACCAAGAGGCCATGCATCGTGCCGCCTTTTCGGTGCCGGCGGATGCCATAAACTCCAACCTAAGAGCGGAGGTAGATACTGTAGAACATGATGGCCAAAGCTTTCCTTAGGGTTGCTAGCTGAGCTGCAGCTGGACAACATGGTAGTTGGTGACTCGTGCACCTTTGTGATGAGGCAATTCCACGTGCCTGGCCGGGGCAAGAGAACCTTAACGTTGCAGGAGGATCCGACAGGCGTGGATGTGAGTCTTTGGACATCGCCAGGCATTGTAGGCAATTTTCTATTTCTATGATCTTCTATGCTGGCTGTTTTGAGCCACCACTTTTGGTTTTTGCATTCATGCATGCCAGCTGGCTGAAGATCTGACAGGCAAGTTCGGAGGTTCGTGTGGCTCGGGCACGGTTCTGTGGCCAGCAGCAATGGCTTTGGTCGAGCATTTAGATGGGGAGGCCGGACTCGACGAATCGATGCGGTGCGACGAAGCCGGCCAAGGGATCTTTGGGCCGACGAAGAACGTGATTCCTTCGACGATACAGAATGATACAGACATCGACATCGACACTGCCGAACACCGACTGCTTCAGGTGGAGAAGAGTTGCTTGAACTGCCGAGTCCTGGAGCTTGGCGCCGGCGTTGGTGCCGTGGGCCTCTTCTTAGCACTCTTCAAAGGCTGCGAGGTGTGGCTCACCGAGGCGCCGGACCGAGCGACCGCTTGGACCACCGGACAGACGGGCGCCCGAACAGCGCCCGCCTCAGGCGCCCGAACAGCTACCGCTACTGGTGCGGAATGTGAATGAGAATTCGCCAGATGGACTGGACCTGCAGGCGATTCTTTTTTGAGCTTTCTACAGCTGACAATTCTTCTAGCTAGGTCATTCGCGTGACAGCTGCAGGTTGCACCTCTCAAGTGGGGTGACAAAGAGGCACTTGAGCAGCTTGCAGCTCTTGGACGCTCGGTTTGTGGATGCTGGACGATGTGGCCCACCTTTGGCAAATATTTCTGGCCCAATCCAGAGTGAAATGACTTGGCATTTACGCGGATTTACACTCTTGCTGTTTTCTTGCCAAGCTGAATTGCGCCTTGTGCATAGGGCCAACGTTAAGCTCTGCGGCCTGTCCTGGCCAAACGTATCCTGCTTTTGCATCCAAGGCCGTTTTGACATGATTGTTGGGAGCGATGTGACTTACCGTCCGGAGTGTCTCAGCCACTTTGATGCACAGCAGGAAATACTGAGCTAAATGTTGTGAGTTTACACCAAGCGCCTTTGGGATCAACACGAAAGGATCATTCCGCGTTCCAAGTTCCAGTGATTTCCATGAAACTGACACGGGCTAACTGGTAAGGTGATTTGCTGAGCACCGCTCACCAGCTCATGTCCCCACAGGGGCGCTTTTTTCTCAGCCTTCAAGACCGGCCAGGTGGGACTTGGTGGATGACCTTGACTTGACCTTAACTCCACTGGTAATAATAAGGATTCCGGATGGTGATAAGGATGTTATACATGTGTCCTAGTAGCTACGAACGGAGCAAAGGGTATCGCTACGAACGGAGCAAGGACGCTACGAACGGGGCTCCTGGCCATACTACTCGGAGCAAAGACGCTACGAACGGAGCTTTTGTAAAGGACCATGTATACTGGACGTTTTGTCAAGGACCATCCATGTGGACCACCAGAAGGACTGGACCTTGGGGCCTTTTGGAGTCGAAGATTTGGTCCACGAGACCAAGGTTCACCAATTTGCCCACTTCGACAAGGTGACAAACACACACAACATATGGTTGGAACATCCATCCACACCCATCGATGTTTCTGCCTCCGACCTTCATGTGCTTCGCCCGCTTCACGGCAGGTGAAGCGGAACATCTTGAAGCAGCGCTCAAAACGAGCTCCCTTCAGATACGCGGCGAGGCCCTTCGCCGAAAGGCAAAGCTCCAAGGCGGAATGGGTTTCTAAAGTCGAGCGATTATTTGCGGAGAGACACGACATGTTCATTCACAAGCCACCTTTTGGGCAGGAGCAGAGGAAGTCTGAGCCCTAGCAGTAACGTGCAGTCCATTGAAAGCACGATCGTTTGAAGGCGCTCGTATGCGCTTGTAATAACCAACTCTGTGTTAGTTGATTCGAGTTCCTTAGGCTCTGGCTGCTTTGGTGGAGGGAAGGATGGCCATTGGCGCCTCTCTCTCTCTCTCTCTCTTTGTGTGTGCACATACATAATTCACCATTCACCATGCCATCCCACACCTTTGGCCATCTCAAGTTCAAAAGGGGGGACAAAATCTGTATATATACTTGATGGTTTCTTTCTCCAACCTGTTCAAGCCAAGGTTTTGTGGTTCTCAGAGGTGTTTCGAACCAGTGGCATGTTGAATAGACAGCTCCCCCACGGCTCCTGCGGCTCCTGCGGCTCCGTCTCAGGTCTCTGTACTGATTTTTGAGCTTTGTCACGTTGGTGCTGAGCCACGGGTGGTGAGGCACGCCCTGCCTTTCTGAAGGATTTGATTGCCAGCCACCAGTCTGTTACTGTTACTTGTCGAGACCGATTCGCCGATTCCTTTTGGGCTCTAGCAAGCATTCCCGTTCCTTTTCCTGGCCAGCATCTGCTATTTGGGCAGTCTGGAAGGTCAGGTCTGGGAGTGCAGATTTGATCCGGAAGCGCGATGCCAGAGTTGTCTGTCAAATGGGTGCACCAGAGTGAGTCGATCTGTCATACTGTTGCTGAAAGGATAGGAATCTGCGCAGAATCCCTTGAGGACGTCATTCTGTGTCGCCTAAACCCTAAACCTGACTGAGCCGAGCGGGCCAAGCGCGGGCCAAACGCGGGCCTATCGCGCGTTAGGCAATGCTTCGCCTTGTCATTTCGTTCTTGGTGGCCACCAGTGCAGCTGCCATCTGGCCCAAGCCGCGCTTGTTCAGGCGAGGGGGTGGGTGGGAGGGGGTCTCGCAGTTTGAGCAGCTCACAAGACATGGCAACACAACACCAGAAGCCAGGGATAGAATTTAGCTACGTTTATACTGGACTCTAAAGTTCCGTCGAGAGGAGATAGGGTTCCAATTTCTAAGCTGCAGGAATGGCACCACCACGATTGCTTTGAACCCTCAGTCTTACAGCTCCTTGATTGCAAGCAGGGTCATTTCTGATTTGGAGAGCTAGTGGGAAGGTCAAGACGCCCAATGATTTGGTCAAGTCAAGACCACCCCTTTTGGCTCACCGGCTGAGCTGGATGTGAGGCTTCCAAGCTGTGACCTCCACCCCGGAGCTGCAAGATGCTTTCCAGCGCCTTGGATGTGCAATTCGAAGTCTGAAGTGTCCGACAATCCTCAAGGCCGTTATGGCTCGCGTCAGTCCTGACAACCTACAGGCGGTACAAGTCCATCTTCTTTCCGCATGCATCTACACCTGCCAAGACGGCTGTCGACTGTGGATTGGTGGTTGACATATTAGCGGCTCGGCTGCTGGGTGACGAGTTGTCCGACCAGATTGGCATCTTTGGCTTGCCAGACATAGTTTCAGGGTTTGGACTAGAATGACAGGATGGCTGATTAGTAACACAATGACAATTGGGTAGTTAGGCAGTTGGCAACCCTGCTAGTGTTTCTCGGCATGTTTTCTGATTTGAAAGGACACCACAAGTGCTCTGCAACTGGGCGTTGACGAGTCCTACACTCTGGAGATGTGGATGGGGTGATTTGTTGCTTTGGTTGTCGGGAGATGCTATTCTCAATTGTGGTGTCTGTGGATATATAATGATATACAAATATATAATAGACATACATGTACTGTATATTATATATAATTATGTACGTTTTGTTTCGACGGGCTCATAATCTGTTGCAGTTGATGCCAACCAATGCCTGCTGCTGTCCGGGTCTCTGCCGGGCAGGACGTGGACCTCGATGGCATCACGGTCATTGCAGCCAAGACTGTTTGGGGAGCCCTCCATGGCTTGGAGACGATGTCCCAGCTCATTGAATTCAATTTCAAAACAGGCCATGGCCGCCCATGGACGGCTAGATGGGACAGCGTTACTCGTTTTGCTGGGGATGGCCCGGTGGCAGTGCAGTTTGGTGTTAGAAAGTGACCCTTGAAAAGTGTGTTCTGAAGTGACCCTGCTACACCGCCGTTTGATTTGGCCTCTCCCTCTGCGCGTTCAAGAACAGTTCTGATGATGGCACGGTTTGCACGTTCTAGGCCAATATTCAGTCTCTGGCATCCCAGTGCATATTGAAGACAAACCTCGTTTCCAGCATCTTGGCAGTACCTGTGAAAGCACACCTGACTGATTGCATGTTGATGTGAACCAAGGGCTGACTCTTAGACTCTTAGATTGTCCGAACTCTTGAGATCTCGAAAAAGCGATCGAGGCATCGTGGGCTTTTGATCGACTCTGGTCGCCATTTTGAGCCTATGGTACACGTGAAGGCCATGATTGACTCCATGACTTATGCCAAGCTAAACGTGCTTCACTGGCACCTCACGGAGGAGGGAGAACGATCGACGGGCGACGCAGGACGTGTCCAAAATGGTTTGACCATGTTGGACCACTGATGCACCGCTGAGCGCTCAAATAGTAGCAATGGCCTCCAACCTACTAGCGATGGCCTCCAACCTAAGAGCGATGGCCTCACACCTGATAGCCATGGCCTCCAACCTAATAGAGATGGCCTAAAACCTGGCCTCCAACCTAAGAGGGATGGCCTCCAAAATAATAGAGATGGCCTCCAACCTACTAGTTACTAGCGATGGCCTCCAACCTACTAGCGATGGCCTCCAACCTACCGGCGACGGCCTCCAACCTAAGAGGGATGGCCTCCAACTTAATAGCAATTTTGCGCATGATGTGACTGATGCAATCCACATTTACATTAGCTGTATCCTGGACGTGATGCCCTTGTACCTTTGTTGGGTACCACGGTAGGATGTTGCGCTGGAGGTTGATATGGTACAATCCAAAACATTCAATCCTCTTCCTGACATGCAGTAGCTTGCCCATCCTTCGGCACGAGGCACTGGCACTTGGTACATAGGTTGCTTCCAGCCGTGGCAAGGACGAGTCCTTTCCCATTGCAAGCCGCGTATTCCCAGAGCTGCCGGAGAAGGGTGCTTTCAACGACTTTGAACAGCATCCTGGCAGGAAACCTATGTCAGGTTGGGTGTAGAGATTTCTTGAAGTTGCAGCTGGAACGGGGAAAATGAAGACTTCCTTGCAGAATCCAACTGTAGGAAGTCATGACGTTTCCGGAAATGCCAGCCGCGAGCTAATACTAGATTCGCAATCTTTTTTTGGATGCATTTTAGGGTTAACATACTATGAATGATCCAACAGGTGTCATGTTGGATGTCACATTTTAAAATGATACCTTCAATGCGTAAAGTCCTATGTTACAATGGGGGAAGGGTTTGTTTCACAAGAAACTGATTAATGCGAAGTCGGCAGGACATACCTTTTATCCTGCTTGGTTGTTAAAAAGCCAAGCGCATTTCCCTGAAAGGGCCATCAGGAAGTGACTGGTGAACAGTTTGATGAAGTAGGTTGAACCACGACCTGAAATTTGGTTCCCAGAGACACGACCTTGGGAACAGCGCTTGACTGTTGACTCTCTACCTTTTGCGTTTGACGGCTGCTTCTTCTCTGGGAGGTGTTGAGAGAGAGAGAGGGGAGAAAACAACGAGAGAGAGCGCAGACAAACTTCAAGCAAGGACTTTCTGGGACTTGTTGAAGTCTGCGTTATTTTTTGTGGGCGGTACAACAGATCTGACAAAGCGAGGACTTTCACTAGTGCCTTGATTTAGAGATAAGCACACAACCACTAGGATGCAGCAAGACAGTCTCAGTTGTAAAGAAGGACAGTAAAAACGATGCTTGGGCTATGTCACCTGTTCATGATGGAAATGACAAAAACCATCAAGTACAACTTGTAGAAAGTGTGAGTGTTTCTACTCTTCGGAGTGGCCAAACTTTCACTCAAGTGACGAAGTGTGAAATTGGATGAAACCCACATGTACACCTGGGCGTTGTGTGGAGGTACACCTGGGAAGACATCGTTGATGTGGTGGAGACCTTCGGCTGAAAATCCGTTCAATCCATCTCCGCTGTATGTCCTTGGGATTTCGATCTCTCGGTGGCCCTTGCGGAGCCTGCGGAGTCTGTGGGATGATCAGTCTACATCGACAAACACAACATGTTTTGACGCAGTCTAAGCAACTGATCCAATACTTTGCAAGGTATGCCCGTCGTCGTGGGATCCGCGTGATTCCAGAGTTTGATATGCCGGGACATTCCTCTTCCTGGAGGACTGCCCTTCTTTGCTGCAGCGCATGTGCTTGACGCGATTCCGATTTCGTCCTTTTGTGGCCAGCGATGAAGCCCGGACCGTCCGACCGACCGTTTCATTCTTTGGGGAGGAAATCACATCCCGAAGTTTTTGCTGAAGGTGCCGTGACCAACTTTGGACATGACAGTGACGAGGAGTCGGCCTCAAACCAATTCGAATCTGCAATGTACACCTCTAGTAGTATGGCCAGGAGCCCCTAGTAGCGTCCTTGCTCCAAGTAGTAAGGCGAGGAGCCCCTAGTAGCTTCTTGCCATACACCGTACCTCAATATAACTTTGTGTGTAAGCCAGAGTGGACACATCATGACTGGTTCCAGAAACTCAAGACATGTCAAGACGGAAGCTTTGCCGTGTTGGGTTGTTGGGCAGGTTGTCTGAGCGAGTCCTCCCGCGGGGCCTTTGACCCTGCGAAGAATGCAACCTTTGAATTGTTGGAGGCTGCGAAAGGATGTGTTCGTTATAAATAAGGAGTTGCTTCCCAGGAACCACGCTGGAATCAGCAGGGAATTGCTTGTTCGCAGGACATGAACGTGGTTATATAATGTGTTATAATGTTACTATACTGTATAGATTCGGTCCGTCTTTTCCAGGCATTGTATGTTGGCAAGCCTGACATGGCACAGACAGACATGGTCAGACATGGTCACATTTCAGCAATGATGCACACGGCGCTATGTCGAGCACCAAAAGTATTCATGTCTCAAGTCGACCTGCCAGGCAGCCTTGCAGGACTGGAGCAAAATGTTCGTGGATGGCTTTCTGCACCTGGGGAGCGACGAGGTGCCAGCCAATTGCTGGAACAACAGCAAGGACATCGCTTGGATGAGCCTTGGTGGCAGGGCCTCTTTGTTGTTTGGCCTTTCCCAGAGAGCACCCATTTCATTTAGAATTTTGTTTGAAGTCTTTAAACGCTGCTAGAAGAGTTGACTTCCAATCGGAGCCAGTTGTTGGATCAGTTAAAGTGCGCGATTGGCACTGTATTGTGGAGAACATTCCTCGTGCCCGACCAAGCTTGTGATCCGTTGGTTCGAACGGCTACTATCCGCCTCTGACCAGCTAGGAAGACCATGGGCTTCTCCAACTCCTCGGAGGTCCGGCGTCTCAGTTATGGCTTTCGGACAACAGAGAGAAGGGGCCACCTTCAGGACCCCAAACCTCAGGTTTTCAACTACTTTGTGAACAAAATGGTGAACATTAGCAAGAAGTTGGGCAGGGAGACCATTCTTTGGGATGTGCCTCGGCTGCACAAGCGTGCGGAAATGGCCGTTTGGTGGCATGTCAGCATTTGAGCAGTCCAAGGAAGCATTCCTTTCGGCGAAGCCACCACAGGACAAGCAGATGTTGCAGAGGTTTGAGCAAAACTGCCTGACATGTGTGACGCCTTGGGTGGGAACACAACATGACAATACATGAAATCACAGGCTTGGGCAGCGGCAGCCCATGTAGCTAGTAGGTGGATCCTTTGATACGAGTTTTAGCAAACGCTTCCCCAGCTGCTTTTCCCGAGTGCACTAAAGATAACAAATCACCATTGGCACCATTTGTCTCTCCTGGCCAGGAGGCCGTGATTCAGAACTGGCATGATGCATCCCTTCTTCAGAAGATCGTAGATGCTGGTCTCTCGTATGCAGGTTGGCCAGTTCATGCCTTTTGGGTCTCCGACCGAAACGCATCGAGTCGGACGGGACCATCGAGTCCGTCGAGACCGAGTCGAGCTGTGCCACGTGTGGGGCTCTTCGCATCCTGTGAGGAGCCCCTACAGTAATAGCGTCTGATCGCTCTAGTAGCGATGCCAGGAGCCCTAGTAGCGTTCTTGCTCCTAGTAGTAAGGCCAGGAGCCCCTAGTAGCGTTCTTGCTCCTAGTAGTAAGGCCAGGAGCCCTAGTAGCGTTCTTGCTCCTAGTAGTGAGGCCAAGGAGCCCCTCGCAGCGTTCTTGCTCCTAGTAGTGAGGTTACAGGGCTGTGTTCTCCTCCAATGGTGGCTACACAAATGGCTGCTCGGCAGAACCTTTGGATCAACTTCCGCCGTTTTAGAGTATCTGTTGCACAGGTGTAGATGTGCAGGGGTTTCTCAATCATGATCCATGAAAGCCGTTCTCCACACGGATTCAGGATGGTACCTTGATGGTTTGAAAGCCACATGGCAGAACATGTATGCGGCTTGACTGAAACACTGGAAGGTTTGCAAGATCGGCTTTTCTGCTACTCAGCTTCGCAAGTCCAAACGATCAGGTCTTGGAGCCTTTGAACAACATCAGTGCGGAGAAAGCTCACTTGGTGCTGGGAGGTGAAGGCTGCATGTGGGGCGAGCACGTCGAGCCTTGGCAGCCCAGCTCGTTCTCCGCCCGGTGAACGAGTTCAACTCGTGGAACTTACTTCACACTTGGCAGTGATCCTTCCACTTGTATAACAGCTTCACTTGAAAGCTAATTGGTAGAGAAGGCAGATGAAAACAGCACTGTCTCCATGATTCATTGCCAGACTTCCAGGCACCACGTGAAGACGAACATCAGACGTACACATACTTCACGTTCCAACTTAGTACTTACTAGTATCTTGGTTCTTGAAGCGCTGCGTTTTGGACTCCTCACCGGGATCCTTCGGATCCTTCCCTTTTTTTGATTTGGTCCCGTGTTTTGTCTGTTTCACAGGACCCCTCCGACTTCGAGTTCACCGTGTGGCCCCGCCTCGCAGCCATTGCCGAGCGCCTCTGGAGCGATCGTGAGGTGAATTCTACCGCGGAGGCTCAGCCGAGGTTGGAAACCTTCAGGCGCCTTCCGCGACCAGGGAGCGCCCGGGGGGGAGCGCAGCAGGTGCGCGCTAATCTAAATAGAACGCGTGGCGAGGGTTGGGGATTGGGTGGATGGATCGTCTCAGCTCTTTTTTTTGCAATCCCATTCCACTTGAACGATCTGGAAATCCAATCGCACTTTTTGGTGTTTCTGTGTTCAGGCTCTCTTGGAAGCTTGAGGTCTTTCTCTTGAGCTCGTGGAAATGAAGTCATTGGTTTTCACTCCACCCCTTGACCATTCCCAGCGTCCAGGTGTCGCCTGTTGTCCCGTGGGGTGCACACTGGGATCGTGGGTGGGAGCGGCCGCGGCACACCACCGGGTCCTGGATCATGCACGCAGCAGGGGACATCCGAGGCAGGGGAATAGGGTCTGAGTACAGCACTGAGCACAGATTCAATCACAAGGGATCAATATACCCAGTGTATTTGCTGGTCTTTGACAGAAACAGCCATACCAAGACGTTGGAGTATCTGTGAGGGACTAGATCCGCAGTACGCAAGAATACATGCAGAGAATGTCTCTATTTTTAGGGTAATGATACTGCTTTGGAACCTAGCAGACTGCAACTGCAAGTCAGAGAAGAAATCTTCATCTGAAGTTGTTGCACCACGAAAGCCAATGAAAACCAAACTTTGGACCAGGAGCAGATTTTCGTCTGAAGTTCGGATAGGACCGTTGCGGGAGAGACTTTCCTTGGGACTGACAGTGAAGTCAAGATTCAAGATTCGGAGATAGCGCTGATCAAATGCAGTGAATGGAAACCATGCATGGAACCAGAACCATAATATCAACTTTTTGGTTGCCATGTTTACAGCAGCTTTGCATGCAGCCAGTGAGTGTCAGGGCGGGGTGATAGACCATTTTGATCCAACAACTTTGGAAGGAAAGACACGTCGAGGATTGTCCATCAGCATGAGGAGGTCAATTTTGCGCAGCAGCAGCAGCGCTGCGGAGCTGCGCAAGCGTTCAGAGCAGTTGTGGAAAAGGATGTTGCAGCTATCATTTGTAGTCATTTGTGGGCTGGACACAGTGAGACCGTTTAAAGGACAACACCAAGTACTTCGTGTGTACATTGAGGGTTTTGGATCTTTCAACCCTCCGCTGGTCAAATGAATCCTTGTCCTCGGTGTGCAGGCCTCCTCAAGCAACAGGAGATGTCGAGGCACGTGGGGTCTCCAAAGACCTGCGTCGAGCTGTCTAGCTAGCTCCAAGAGATTCTATACTTCCAAAACACTTTTGACAACCTGCCCAAACCCAATCAATACAATGATCTCGGCGCATATTCAATGATTCTTTTTACGGGAAGCCTGTTCTGCGATATCGGAGGTTCTGCATGGTGCTACTAAGTTCTTGGAACCTAGGAAGGCAGATACACCTGTGAAGCTTCAGCATAGCAAGCCTCTTGTCATTGTTGATGGTCGCCAAATGTGTTAGCAACATCCCTGAAAGGTACAATTTCTTGTGGAATCATGTGAGCTAAGCTCGTAGTAAAGAGGTCGTGATTTTCTGGAATTGGGCTAAAACCTGCAAAAGCGATAGGACCCCCTCAAAAGCGAACCTTGCTGAATCATGTCCTCTACTTGACCGTACGTTTTGGCCGACGCTCATGTGTCGATATGTGTCGAACTGAGTCACTGATGCATGCGGCATTCTCTGGTTCTCCTTGCTTCCTCAGGAGGAGTTCTTCCGGCTGACGGGCATCAGGTGCGTGTGCGTGACACGCACCCAACTTAAGTTTCCCTAAAGCTATGGGGACCAAATGAATAGTGCGAGCGCTTCTTCAAGGAAGCTCGTGAGCTATCCTGTGTCCAGTTAGCGTAGTAGTCAGGTACCAGCTACCTCTCCCTTACCCAATTAAGTAGGCGCCTACTTAATTAAGTAGGGAGGAGGGGAAATGGGCCGCCTGGTTTGGAATGGAAAGGTCCCTATTTAGCCAGAGTTTTTGTGCATCAACTTTACATGTTGTCGGCAATGCCGGTTTCCACGAACAGCATCAACCTTGCATCGGATTGTGCAATGCTTGAGGGTGTTTTCCACTGGCTTGCTCAGAGTGGATGTCCAGGCCCGATCCTGTGGTGTTGCCCAAGCGTGACAAGCCAGCTGTGCCGGGCTTGGGCATTTGAGATGCGCCGAAAGATGCTGTCATGCTTGTTGGAGCTCATTTTGTGAGAACACCAAGAAAGGGGGATTTCGTTGGTGAACTGGTAACGACAAAATTGGCAAAGGTGTCGAGCA
>CAXAMN010002891.1:1686696-1702196 GCA_963970005.1 Durusdinium trenchii | reverse complement strand
GAGGCAAATGTGTTCAGCCTCTCATGCTCAAAGCAGAAAAAGTTACAGGGGACCTGAGTCTGAGGTGCAAGAGCCCAAGGTGATACCCAGCTTCAAGGAACGCCATCGCCCCAGTGAAGTCGCCAGGATACCTGTTTATGAACACTTGCACAGAATAGAAGCAACTGCTGCGCTGTGGCTGGAAAGCTGAGGTGTGGTCAAAGATCTTCTAGATAGGTCACCACCTGAGTGCCAATTCGGAGGCATTGGGTCAATTCAGCAAAGCTTTTGCAGCATGAGAGACCACAAGTTTTGGTTCCTGGGGGTAGAGCCATGATCTAAAAAATTCTAGGGTTTGTGAGACCTAATGGATCCGCTTTGGCTGGAACTATGCTGTGGCTCAAGAGCAACATCTCCCGAGTGGCAGTGCATCGCAATGCTTTGTAAGCAGGGCACTCATCCTTTTGTGCAATGATCGAGTTGAACGCATCGACATGGAAGAACCAGATCTAAAATTATCTAAATCTGTGTAAGACCCTGCCGTTTGCAGGGAGGGCTCATAGACCGGCTTCCGATGATGCTATGAAGCGCCGGAAAGTGGCCAAAGAGCTGCAGGAGTGGGAGATTCTGAGAACAACGACCATCAGAGGCTCTTCTTTAGGAGCAAGGACACTACTAGGCTACTAGGGGCTCCTGGCCTTACTACCAGGAACAAGGACGCTACGAACGGAGCATTTCGGGCATCGCTACTCGTTGCGTCCACGGACGCGTCCCTCTCCTTTTCCACACGTCGTCCGCGTCGCCCCTTTGGGGCGGCCGTTTGCTGCCGATGATGCTCGACGCTGAGCTGGTGCAGGAGACGGTGCAGACGGTGCAGAGGGCCGAGGGCGAGGGCGCTGAGGTGCTGCTGTTGGTTCTCATTTCGTGCCACCCAGGAAACAAACGACAGGTTGATCTATTACAATGTGTTGCCTTTGGTGAATGTATGACTCTGTATGACAGATGGTTGTACCGCTTGGACTTGGTTTCTGAGTTTTATTGAACCAGCATAGCACAGAGTTTGCTCTGAGGCGTGTGAGCCGCCCTCAGGCAGGGAGAGAATGGACAGGATTTCTCTGTGGGTTTGGCTCGAAACCAGAGATGCCCGATCACTTGGCCTTTGACAGTTCTCGTTTCATTTGTCCAACATGCAGATCGCCATCAAAAGCAGGTTGCACGAAAGTCAGACTTCAGACCTTGACCTTGGAGCCTTGCTCATGCTAAAGTCAACGGAACTCTGGCATGTACTGCTGTCAAGAGGTCGAGCGAAGAAGAAGGCGAAACCGACAAAAGCGAAGCGCGCAGGGAAGGCGTGTCTTTTCAGAAGCTTTGTCCATCAGTCACAAGCTTTTGGCCTTTTCTGAGCACCTTCTTTTTTTGTCTTTTTCATGGCTTTTCAATGGCTTGGTGGGCGCCAATGGCTTGGTGGGCGCCAATGGTGATTCCCAAGGTGAAGACCACGCCACCGAAGTCGACCAAGGACGCTGCGGAGGCGCTTACTTGGCTCACCGTGTCGGAAGCGGCCGTGAGCACAACGATGGTGCAGAGGCCTTCTGGCCAGAGGTGATCCAAGTGCTGGATGACTTGGCCGATCCCAACGCCAGAGGAGAAGCCGTTCACGCAGAGGGAAGGGCCAGAGATACGTACGTAAGTTCATTTGATCGTATGTAGAACAAATAAAGAGTTGAACCTTGAGTTCGCAGCTGTACTTTCAGCGGATGCAGTACTTTGTGGCATGGGTCACAGACATGTCACAGACTGCTGTGATGGACACACTCATGCAGACTCTGCCCGCGTGCAAGGAACGCTGTCAGATCGTTTGAACCCATCACACCCGCGCTTTGACAAAAAGCTGAAAGCAAGTTGGAAAGGCTTTTCCAAGAAGGAGCACTTGTTCAACACGCCAAATAACGAGATGTGTAAAGCGAAATAAAGAGAAACGAGGCTGCTTTTTGAACACCACTTTGTCAGTTCAAGCCAGTTCAATGAAATAGACTGTTGCAGGAGAGAGCCGCTATTGTTGACTGTGACCAAAAGAAGATGAAGGTGCCTACCGTTTCTCTCACTCCTCAGTTCCTTGATGGTCTCAAGTCCCAACCTTGATACTCACAAAGATCAGCAAGAACAGCGAGCTTTACTCACAGGGTCTTGCCCAAGCCAGTTCATCTCCCAGTTTCCTACAGGGTGTTGCTGTTTGCTTGAGGCAACAGTCAGTGCGACTGTATCCATTGAGCACCCCTTTGATGTGAATGACGATGACCACTGCGAGACGTCATTGGAAGCTTATCGTGATGTGGTGCCCATTTTGCACCATTTTGCTGCCTGGTCTGATGGAGTGCGACTCAGACGGTGAACCATTTTGCATCCCCTGTCTTCGAGTGAAGATCACTGGCGAACCGCGCAGATGTGGGTTATGGAACCTCACCCCTGGGAGACATGGGCTGTGCTTCAGGGTGAGTTTCACCAATGTAGCTCACGTAAGGATGACACCAACACAGCAGGAAAACAGATGCTTGAATATAGGAACAACTTATATAGATTGATTTGATATGGCCAAATATGGCTAACATCATGGTGAAGGAGCACGTTTCGGGGAGCTGCAAGCTTGCTGGTCATGCTCTTCTCCCACTCCTTGGCCCAGACAACAGCAGCTCTTCTCCGGCTCCGCGGTCTCTGCGCGTCTGCACGCGCGGTGTCGCCATGGCGGGCAGCTACGAGAAGGTGGCCGAGGCGGCCATGGCCGAGCTGGACGGCCATATGTGTTGGCCAGTGGAATGGTTTAAAGAGGACCTGCCAGACACCCAGCTTTCAGCTGGAAGAAGGCAAACCAGACAGAAAGCAGTCTGAACATATCAAAAAGTGTTTTTGATGATCTTCAAGTGTTCTTTCACGCGTGTTCGCTTCATCGTTCTGTCTGCGCTGCTGAATTGATCCTGGGGCTTGGTTGCCCAAGGCCGCTGGAATCCAAAGATGGCTCTGCGATGGACATGCTCGTGGCCACCCTAGTCACAGAAGGTGAAACAGCTTCTGTGTACAATGTTGTATGCTATCAGTGCCCCTGTTGCTCAGATTGAGAAGACGATCAACCGGTCATATCACGTGCCCAAGATGATGGACCCTTACGTCAAAGCACAGTCGCAGGACAGGATGAGGCAGTCAAACAGCCAACTGACAGCCTTGTAAATGACTCATGTCTCAGCTACTGCTTTAATTTTCTTTAGGCAGAAGCTTTCCAAGGGTGGACTGAGAGCCTTAACATACAAGGACAGACTCCACAACCTCCGACCCACGAATTTGCAGCAAATCTGTCTTTGTGGACAGAGCAGCTCCAAGAAACAAGCTTTTGCACATGACCAATATACGATCGGTTTTGTTGATGGTCTGGTCTACCCGTCTACACCCGCAATGCGGTGCCTGCAGGAGCTCTTGGAGATCCCAAAGCCAGATGCCCCAGCTAAGATGAACATCCTTGTCTTTGCAGATATGCTGGGCTATAGCAAGAATCTCCTCGCCAATGCTCCAGAGGGCCGAATTAGCATGAAGAAAGTGGTGGAGAACTACCACAGCCTCACTCAAGAGGATGTGAAGCGATTGGTTACGGAACCCAAGAAGGGCTGGGATTTGGTGATCTTTGCGGTGGGATGCGATCCTCCCAGAAGTAATAGCATCGAGGATATCATCGAGCAGAACACTGTGATTTCCAGATTGTCCCTTGCTTGCAAAACAACCTTGCTTTCTATTTTGCCGGGCCAAGACTAGGTACTTATTTTTGGGAGCTGCCCAGTTTGGACGACATATATATAATAAATAAAGATATATATTTGTATTTATGTATTATATAATATTTGTATATACTGTAATATATAATATAGGTACTTTTGGCACTCTTTTCCCCTAAGACTCAATTGGACATTTCTGCTTGGGAGTCAACGACTCAGCTCAAGTCTGCTCAAATCCGAGGTACTTTTGGTTGTCCTACGAGATTCAACGGGCTGAAGGAAGCGCCCGCAAGATTTTCTGCCTCGTGCGGGGGCTCTTCCACGAGGACAAGAGGACCCACATGAAGGTGGCTGGTGGTTTGGAGGGAGCAGCCAGAGTTTGTTTTCGCCTCCACACTGGAAGCACAGGTGGAATATTTTAAGGCTTCTACAACTGATGTGGTGAGTTTGCAGAGCAACTCGCCCGTAGGATCTCATTAGGCATGTTCGTGTATCCAAGACCTTTGCAGGATATCATGCGAAATGCATGCCAATGCCACATTTCGTGCTACGAGGCTTCACCACACAGCCCACTGGGGCCCTCATCTAGTGAACCAGATTCACCTCTTTCAGGATACGCCCGGATTACCCTGTTCTCCCCCCAATCACTCGAAGCCGACCGGTCGAAAACAAATGCCCGTGCAGAGCGCGCGCTCTGCCAGGCGGGCCTCGGGATCACGGTTTGCGGCACCTTGTTTGGCATGACCAACACCCTTCGCCAGGCGAGGAGGTGTTCCGAAGTTTCTCGCCGTTTGGGAGGGGGAGACTCTCCGGTCTTAGCCCGAGACGGGCGTCTCGAACGAACGAGGTGTCCGTTCTTTCGCGAGGGCGGAGAAGCGAAACGACTTGGTGCTCAGTGGGTTGCTCGGAAATAGCATGCTGATTCCATTTCTTGGTGTTGTGAAACACCCTTTAAACCGGTCATCGCGTCCGCCATCGAATGAAACTAACCCCCCTCTGCCCTTGAGTGAAACCAACTCCCCTCCCCCAAAAAAAGAGCTGCAGAGCCGGCTTTTGTGAGGAGCTGGAAGGTGTGGATTTGCACTTCTGTGACACAGAGCATCTTGACCGTGGGATGCCGTGGGATGCAGACCTCGGTCACCGATGGTCGGTCACAAATTGTGGACCGTCCCAGCTCTCTCTAGACCGGGAAGGATGTCTTTTCTTCTTTTTTGGTTCGATCGGTTGTTTTACAGTGAACAGGACAGTCGCTTGCTCAATGCATCGGTTGTTAGGACAGCAGAGGCCGATCCCAAGAATGGATGCCATTCTCTGCAGGGGTATGCAGAAACGAGACTCAAAGAAGAAACGCACCCAGCCCCAGAGAGCCACCAACCCCAGCCCCAGACATAGCGAATCTGCCTAAGGTACTTCATGGAGGAGGACAGCCCGCTTTGGGCCTCTGTGGCGGCGGAAGCCTTTCGGGACACCACCTTTGGCATGATTGACGTGCGAATCCTGGAATCAGGGAGGCACGGAACCCAGGGAACTGTCGATGTCGATGCCATTCAAGTTCTGACGTCAAGTCTCGATGGCTTTGGCATATGTCCAAGGTATGTGCAGAAGCGAGTCTCGTCAAAGGTGTATCAGGCAGCCAACAAGGAGCACAGCTTTCTGCAGCCGAATGTATCATTTTTGAATGTCAAATCCATATTTGTATATATATATATACGCATGTATATCCAACCCCTTTATTACATTGCTGAGCGTCTTGTGCTGCCAGGAGTTTCCACTGCCTAACAGTGGCGTCATCTGTATTTCAGGAGGAAATGGTGCCCTGGGTTTGGTCATGGGTAACTGGCTCTTGGACAAGGCCAGATCTGGGTGGAAGTTGACAGTTGTTGAGCCTCTATGGTTTGTGGATTTGGACTTCACGCGAGGCTGCCGAGCAAGGGAAATCGGGCTTCCAAATCCAATTTCTCTCCAGATCAATGAAGATCTCAGAGCCCAAGATGCAGCATGAGTCCCTCATGGTCCCTCAAGGTTCTCATAAGCCAACACGCTTTTCAACACCCTCAGGTTCAGAACGCCTTCTCCTTTTCATCTCTTTTCTGCTGCCAACAACATTTTGAGGTCTGGATTTCTGGAATTCTTTTGAAGATCTGCAAGATCTGAGGACTTGAACATGCCTTTGTGGAAGGATATTGAAGCAAAAGCTGCCAAGTTGGGCGTGCGAGTGGAGCAAGGAGCGAAGCACTTTACCAGATCATCCACTGTAAGCTTTTCAAGTATAGACCTGAGAATAACATACGGAAAACATTTACACCGTGGGACCTAATGCAGAGCGGACAATGTGAGAGTTTAAATTGCCAAGCCTCCTCATATTGCTCGGAGGAAAGATGGACATGTCCTCCAAGGAGGGCTGCTGCAACTTCATTGAGAAGCTCAATGGAGAGTTGTGCCTCACAGACCAAGATAGTATCAGTCTTTGGCAGGGCTTTTCGGAAGCCATTGATTGAACCAGTCTGAGATTTGCTCGTGCCCATTCCTTCCATAGAAGCGCACACTTATAAACTTGAACTTGTCTTGAACATGTCTTGAGTCTTCGCTTCTGAAGGTACGGCTTCATTCACTCTGCTGGCGTCTTGCAAGATTCCATGCTCATGAACCTCACTTGGGAGAAGTTTGAGACCGTTTATCAGTTTCTGAGCCATCATGTGCTTTTGTTCTTCCTTTTGTTTCTTGGGGGACAGCTCAAACTGCACACTGGAAAAGTTTGGACCCCTGACCCCTGGTCACCAGAGGGCAACCCACCACCCAAACGTTTGCAGGACAGCCTGTTTGAAAAGTGATTTGTTGGGCTTCGGAGGTGGCTGTAAGCCAATGTTGTTTTCGCCGAAGTCTCCTTGGCCCTTCGCACAAGGTCCAAGCACCATGCAGCTCTGTTCCTGCACTACGCCCTAGAGAACAATCCCCAGAAGAACTTTCAGTTCATGTGGAACTTCTCTTCCACCTCCGTCTATGGCAACATGGGTCAGCTCAACTATTCGGGCTCCAACTCTTTCCTGGATGTCCTCACACGTCACCGAAAGGTCGGGGCACGTCGATGCAAGTCTGGTGAGACGAAGTCTGAGACATGTGAAGCTTAGATAATGCAAAGGACAAACCCGGAAGTGCTGCGAACGCATATACACACCTTGGCCTCTCAATTTAACCATTTGCCAGTGCGACTTTCCTAGTGCCAGCTTCGCAAATTTAGAGAGCCTTTGTTTTTGGACATCCTTTGTGCTCAGTCGCATCACACGCATTGCAGGCGAAAGGCAAGCCGTCACTGGCAATTCAGTGGGGAGCCTGGGGTGATGTTGGCATGGCTGCGACCATGACAGATGCAATGAGATTGAGGAGCTGCAACTGCAGCACCTAAAAACATCTATAGACATCCTGAAAGCGCTGAACGCCGGTTTTCTGGCTTGTTCATGTTTGTATTGCCGTTTCCATGTCACAACTCTCCAGAGATGTGCCCCATTCGGGTGAGTTGCTGCTTCCAGGACCATGAACTCGCCCATGCCTTACTTCTCCAACAAGGAAGGTCTGCAGCGTGTCTGAAGCTAATATTGTTGTCTATTCTCCACAACCTTGATCGCCTATAACACATTTCCCGTGCTGGTTTTAGCACTGTTATCGGGGTTCCTGTGAGGCACTTCCGCAGTAATCACGGTAAAGTAAAGTCGTGTGTTTTTCTTCGTTTTGCTTGGGCCCCTCTGCTAGAAAGCGATAAAACGTCAAAAGCAACCTTCTTACCGAAATCCGGGAACTACACCGAAAAGCGTTGAACAAACATATGTGATTATGTTATGTTAACATTTGCGATACAAAAGGGAAGAACTCGACTTATGTATTTAACGTGCCTTTGCCCGGGTCCCTCAGCTGGATCTATTTTTACCAAGGGCCCTGCAAAAACGGTAACAATTGTGTGTTTTCTACTTCTACTGTATTTTTTCCGATCCAATTGACACCAACCTTCGTGGTACAAACGAAGCACATTTTTCATTACTGTTTTCTTTGTGGGGGTGTCCGCTTGCAAGCGAGTACCCGCCAGTAATTAAAACAAGGCTCGTGAACCGGCTTGGCATATGTCCTTTTTAACTGCGGGCTGATCCCTGTTCTAATGAATGCTGAACATCTTGCAAACCGTACCAAACCTTCAAACTGAACATGCTGAACATCTGGTCTTTTGAAACTCACATGCTTAGTACCAGACCTTCACCTTCTGGTTCCTTTTCCTCGCCCACCTTCTCCGCATGCTGTTTCACCAGGTACGGCCTGGAGTGCGGGCTGGCGACGGGCCTCGCGTACTTCAGCGTCTTCAAGTTCAACCCGCCCGTGATGATGGGATCCGTTCAGTATGCCGATGTGGTACCTTCCTGCCACCATCGGAACCACTACAGCGAGGCGAGGCGAGCGAGGTTAGCATCGGAACCACCAACCTACCGGGGCGTTCGTGACCCCGGTATGTGGGGACCTGTAGTTTGGGGGGGACCTGTGGGGGATGGGCCTAAAGGCTTGCCTTTTGTTTGGTATTTTCCCAACACATTTGGCTTTTTGGCTCTGAAGTATGCGGAAACTGATGCTTTTTATGCTTGGTGAGAACAGTGACGAACCCATTCAACTTCAGACTCCAAGGATATTGAATCCGCCGAGGTGCCTTGCTCAGCGGATTTGGGATTCATTAGGCTGACCTGATTTGGCAGGTTTGTCCAACGCCTCCAGCACCAACCTTGGAACGAAAGCACTACTACACCATCTACAGGACACGGTTCATTTCACATGAAGGCATCAGGCAGGTGTTTGTCTTTTTGTCCATTCGTACGGTCAGAAACAGCTTGTGCGCTTGATTTGTGCATTCTTAGAGACCAAACCTATAGAACAACGCACCCTCACTTGCCAAGAAAGGAAGCTCTCGCAGGATGGCAAAAGGTGCCCAGACCACAGATCTGAGGGCAACTCCATTGGTGTACAATGCCTACGTCAAGGCTGAGAAAGAACACAGATACTTTGCTTGGCTCATTCACATTTCATGCTATGGTCTTTTTTCAGATGCCACTATAGAGCAACAGTTTAGCAGAGGACTGAGAATGGTTCAGTGGACAGGACGCAGCGGCAAAACACTATGCTGAGTGGGGTGACGATTTTCGCCAGTGGTAGAGACGCGGCGAGCGTTGAAGTGCACGGCTTCCCATCATGACCAAAAAAGGACCGGGGAGATCTTGTTACTAGTAGAAATGCCACACAGTAATGCCCTTGTTACTAGTAGCGATGCGAACAGAGCCTTCGAAGAGCCTGCTGCCTGCTCAATTGCAGTGAAGTCGACCTTAACCCATACAATTAAGGGAGTAGCACAGCCACAGACTGTTTTCGGTGGCATTTTTTTTTGGGTTATGGCGGTGGAACGGCGTACAAATCACGAAAGGTAGCTTGAGCTACCTGAGTTCTCCTTGCTTTAGCAAAAATGTATTACAATCAGGAGTTGGGATTGTGCATTGAGTTTGGTCCTGTAAGAGTTGATTCTGTTCGTCGGGGGGGGCCCCCCCTGGATCAAATCCCCCCTGCGCCGGTTCACGCCGTCATGGACTTTTACCAGGGTTGCTTGTGATTGCCTGCTACCTTTCGTTCACCCCCTCCTGTCTCAAGTAGCGATGAGCAGGTGCTGAAGTCCTGTGAACTGTCCCTGGTGAAGACTCCGTCCCTTTCCTGGGGCAAAATCGAAGGCTTGATTGGACTGGCGGGTCTTTGGTCGGACTGGGCGGGTGCTGGCTGCTATCTGTGTTTCATCGACCAGTGGCCTTTGTTGAGCAGTTTTGAATGTGTTCTTGCCCTTTCAAACCTTTCGTGGATCACTGCCGTGCTAGTCAGGTCAAAGCCTTGCATTGTGACCCTTTCCGGTGGTCTTTCTTCTTTGCTGTTGCTGCTGGTGAACTGTGTCCTCCCCAGAACCTCTAGTGATAAACTTCCGCTGCGGTGCATGTAGCGGCCAAGAGATGTAAAGAGAGAACATCTCAACAAGTTAACAAGGAATGAAGAAGCTCTTTGTGTAGGTCTACATTTCATTCATTGACTGTAATTAATTGATATCTTCCAAGTAATGTGCAGCTACTGGGCAAACAATCACTGATAGCCACCTGATAGCCAAGGCTTCACTGCTAAGTCGCTTGGACGAAGATGAGGAACATGTTGAATATTCTCAAGCCATTCTGGTGCTGGGGAAGTTGCTCTTGCAGAGCTTTTCTTTGATCCTACACACGACCCTTCAAGGCAAAAGCCCTAAGAAGCTGCGCATCTATGACCCGTTCTTTTGTGCGGGTAGTGTGGTGAAGCACCTTGCTGAGCTGGGCTTCCCCAAAGTTTACAACAAGTGCGAGGAGACAACTGGCATTCAGGGCACGAGGGTTTTGGGTTTTCTTCTATTCCTGTCCTCGACCACTTTTTGCTCGGACAAGAAAGCGAGTCCTCAAGAACATTTTGCTCGGACAAGAAAGCGAGTTCGAGAAGCTCAGACATACTATCTATCATTATCTATATATAAGATTATATAAGCTACTAAGCCTTTTTCTTGAGACACTTGCACTGGCTGCATTTCCGTTGCCCACTTAGTCTTGAAGCTGACTTGGACACCTTGCTGTTTGAATGGTAAGCCCAAGCCCTCAGAGGCTTTGCAAAGAGATGAAAGTGCATTTGTCAAACAAATACATGTAAAGACCTTAAGTTCTCAACTTCTGAAACTTCAGAGATGGTCGAGTCCTGTCGACCAGGTTTCTCAGTCCTGTCGACCAGGTCAGATCGTTCACCCCACGTGGAATATGGTTCCATTTGATGCATCCATGGCATGGGGGGGGTGCCGACTGAGTGCGCCATGGCTCTTGCTCCTGGTGCCTTTACCATAAACAAGTGGACTCAGTGGAAATTGGTCACGAGCGGAAAGAAAGGACGACTTCATGTTGACGAAGTTGCGAGCCATGTCAGAAGAAATAGAAACCTCTTAGACCTCCTATATTGACTCGTCCAGTCCAACCTATGTAGATGACTTAGGATATCTGAGGCTCTCCGCAGTTTTGACCCTTTGATTATGGATGACTTTGATCCAAACTGTCTTTTTCCACTATGCACTCAGGCTCTGGCTTTGGGACACCTCCATTGCTTTGTGACAAAGGTGTGGCTTGCGAAGGACAGCACTTCAGAGCTCGATGGACGTCGAGTCACTCGCAGTTAGCAGGGTCAGCATGTGCTCCTCTCGAGGGCAGTGGACCATTTTGATAGTTAGTAGTTAATAGTTGGTCATGAGTCATGAGTTGTCGCGTATGGTCAAGTAATAGACATTTGGAGAACTTCCGCTGACAATGACATGATCCCCTTGGGCTCTTCTCGGCACTGACGTTCCCCGTAACTCTTGTGCTGTGGAGGACCTCAGGAAATCGGTGAAAAGGAGGCATCCGTGGCTCTTCGACAGAGCCTTGCGGGGAACGCCAGAGAAGCTTGGCCACACTTGGAATTCCCACATGAGTACCCGGCAGAAATTACCAGAAGTAAGTAGTAGTCTTCGGCTGTACATCATGTCATGACAGTTCTCATTCGTTGGCCACAAAGGCAGAGAATCCTGCTTCAATTCGATATTAATGAAGGATTCTGAGTTCAGTCCATTTCTTGCTCGGGCCACTAGATACCAAGCTTTGACAACGGCTCCTGGGCACTGCAAATAAGGATACCAGCCGGAAGCCTTGTGGATGTCTTCTGGAAGAAAGAGCTCTTGGCATCCGGATTCTACGACCCCCACTCACCCTTGCGTGTATCTTGGCAAGATGTAGGATACCCTACGACCCCATGGGTGTAGACAGTTATGCCCGGGATACCCTTCTAAGCGACACCTCTCATGTATCTCACAATATCATCCAGTATCTGATCCAGATATCACGCCAAATGTTTCTCAACCCGATGTGTGACATGATGCTGGGTGAGAGAGAGAGAGAGAGATGGGTCAACAACATGATCCTGAAGAGCTATTCGTTTCACCGCGCGAAAGACAGCTGTATAGATTCATGACCGAACCAGGTTCGCCTGCTGTGGTGGCCAGGAGATCAACTGAGACCAGGCCAAATTTGGTGTGTCATTGAACTAGAATCATTGGACTTGGAGAAAGTCTAAGTGGCATGAGAGCAAATAATACTGTAGTTGCTCCTGAGTGACCCCCTTCATTGCTCGGCCTTACACGGATTCTTTTTCAGCTCCACAAATTGTACGTTGTTCATCAAGAGCGATGCCTCTCTCTCTCTCTCTCTCCCGCTCTCCCTCCCCTCCCTCCCTCCCTCCGTCCCTCCCTTTCCTTGTCTCTTCGCAAATAGGGCTGCATCTTGAGCTCAACACGGTGTAAATTCAAATTTAGGCCCAGAGCTTCATATATATATATACACCCCTTCTGTCTGTTGCTATTTCCAGAGGTTTAATTCCAGGGGTTTAATTTTGAATAATCAATATAGGCGGCGTTCTCTATCTGCACAGGGCTTTAGTGAAATTTGATCATCCCCTTTGGAAGGATGCACAGAAGTTTGTGTCTAATTTTCAACCACTTCCTTGGCGGTTAAAACTCTGGTGGTGCATTCGAATCCCAGTTTTGTCGTCCTTCTTGATTGCAACCTGGTAGGAGATTCCAATAAGTATACATAAATGCAACAATTCTTCTTTGTGATTCAGTTGCGGTATTTTGGGGGTGCTTTGCTTCTTGGCTATCAGATGTTGGAAAAACAATTGGCCAAAGAGGCCATTCATGAGGAGCAACAGCTTCTAGCAAAAAAAACATATATTATATATATACACGTATGTAGACACATGTGTTCTGCGCGAATCTGTTGAGTGAAAGGAGTAGGCACAGCGTGAAACAGAGCCAGGTGCAGAATAGGGTTTAGTTATGTTTAAACTCGATTTCAAGCCTTTAGACTTCAGGTTCAATTCCCAGCCCTTTTTCGATTCACTTCTCAGCTTCATGGTGTCTCTACCCCTCATGATGCACGCCTACAAGAAGCACTTAGACCCCGCCAAGCATATTCCTAAAAACGCCACTTGGCCCGTCCGAAGAACGCCTCCTTGGACCTGTTCAGAAGCTACCAGGGGCTGGCATCGCTACTAGGAGCAAGGACGCTACTAGGGGCTCCTGGCCGTACTACTAGGAACAAGAAGCTACTAGTAACAAGTGCATCGCTACTAGTAACAAGAAGCTACTAGGGGCTCCTGGCATTGTTACCATCTCCGATGCCGGGTGACGGTCCCATCGCCAGATGTCAGCGCTTGGGCACCCAGCCTGGTGCGCCACGCGGCCGCAGAGCGACAAGAACTCGAACAGAAACGCTGTACTGGGCTACGGCTGCTGCATGGAGCCCGCGCCTCAAGTGGATCGGGACTCGGTGAGGTTTCGAGGCCCGACAGCTGTTGCATCTCGAAGTCAAAAAGCAAGGGACCGAATTTCACCACCGTTTCCAACGCTGCATGACCGATACTGGTGCGGTGACGCGGTGACGCGGCCGTTCGCCGTCCGACCGTTCGCCGTCGGGACGAACGGCCCTGAGGAAGCCGACGGGACCCCCGGCCTCATCCTGGACGTCTATGGCTCGCTGGGCGTGTGCGGCTTCGATGGCCGAGGGGCCGAGGCCTTTTGGCGCCCCAGGCGAGAAAGACAGAGGTAGTGTTAGCGGTTCATTGCAAGGGACATATTAGATGCCTGTAGTGGTTGGTCAGTGGCATTTTGACATGCCATGGGAGTTTTCTTAGGAGTTTCCTGGATGTGTTTTCTGCCCGAAACATGATCAGGATCAGGACATGTCAGTAGAAGCCCGCAACACCAGTGGAGTTTCAGCTTGTTTGTACCTGTTTGTTGGAGTGCTTTTGGAATCAGGTAGACTGCCAAACATGCAAGCGAATTCATCGTTCTGGCCAAGCCTCGATGCTTTCAGAAGGCTCACCAGCATCATTGATGCCTTCGCAGATTCTGGAGCGGCCACGGGCGGAGGGCCACATTGAGCAGGAAGAACTCGTTGAGGGACAAGATGAATAGTGGAAAGACGGATACAAAGGGTATAAGAAGGGTGTAGAGGGTTGCATCGGGTTGCGTCTCAACTTTTCTCCTTTAGATTTTTCCTCACTTTATATTTTTCAGATCTTCACACAAGCTTCCTTGGAGAACCCCATGAGGTCACGGAGTTGGTAGGCATTTTCCCCATGCGTCTGGGGCAAAAAAGGTTTAAGACTCCAGTTAGTCATTGGGCACGTCACAAAGAGTGGCGCTTTGCCAGGATACGCTCTGAGTGGAGTGACTCTTGGATGCAATCCGCATTCACACACAAGATGGAAGCAGGTGTTTTGGACTTGCCTCCACTGGTGAACGGTGACCTAGGCCAGGCCTAGTAGGCTTTTGATGTGCCTATATAAGCCTTGGCAATTTGATCAGCCATTTTCATCTCAGGATTCGCAAAGACAGCGAGGAGACACTTTGGGGTGAGGTTCCCCCGAACAGATCCGTCTTCGAGGAGAATGGAGTACTCTATGAGGCAGCTGACATGAATATTCATACCTTTGGCGTAGACAAAGCGGAAAGAAAGAGAAAGACATCTTTGAGGAAGACAACTTGAGAAAGTTGAGGAGGACTCTTCCAAAGACTTCAAAAGGCTACCTGGAATCTAGGAAGTAGTGGGACTATGTGGGACTTTTGAATCTTTTCGTTTGCGTAGTTGGACTGTATGTTGTCAGTCCGGAGCAGAGTTCGGTCTGCAGGTCGATGTGTGGCATGGTCACAAGACGGGCTTCTTTCTGGATCAGCGTCCAAACCGGTCTCTCGGTGACGGTGGCAGTGGTGTGTTTGGGTTTGTGTGAGGAGCAGAGCGATTTCAAGGAAAAGATGGAGATGCCCAATGAGCAAGTTCTGGCAAAGAGAGTTGGAGCGTGTTTGTTTCACGCCTTTGACTCTAACAAATCACCAAGACATTTTTCTACAAGCAGTACCCGGGCAAGCCGGCGGCGGAAGTTTCCTATAAAAACAATTTGACCTATAGTAATAGGAGTGTCCCTTCGCACATGCCCTGCGGACCCCCTTTCTTCCCGGCCCGCAACGATGGCGTCATGCAAGCAGCCCACAACGGCGTAGTCGCTCTGGCACTGTGTATGCGGGTCACACCACCGCACGTCGGAGTGAATGCAGTTACACAGGACTCCGAACTTGCGTGTACAACCTGTCATACATGCGCAACCAGAGTCTTAACAATGAATGCAACCAAAGACTGTAAGTATGAACTGCGCCAAAAACTTAAACCGTAAGTACAAACTGACCTGTTAACAAAGCAAATCATCTGCAGCCAGTGTTGTTTTCGACGTAAAGCAACCAAACAGCCGCGGAATGTAGAAGGCTCCTCTGGAAGGAAACTCACTATCTGACAGCCAGGTCCACAACTTGCACTCGGAATGTTACTTGCACACTCGGAATGTACGAGACATCCTTCCAAACCGCTTTAGCTAACTGGAGCTAAAGCTGACTAGAGCTAGAGCGACCTAGAGCTAGAGAGCTGACTGGAACTAGAGCTGACTAGAGCTAGAGCTGATGAAAGTCCGTAACACAGAAGTACGCATTTTGTACGTCCAAAATGCATGTTGCACACCAGCAAAACGAAGAAATTCTGCGAGACTTGCTCCAAAAATGTAACTGGAAGACATGATCCAACCAGACATGAAAGTGCCATTTACATTGCGGGA
>CAXAMN010002891.1:1636839-1666696 GCA_963970005.1 Durusdinium trenchii | reverse complement strand
CATGATCTCTGATCATGGCTTTCTGGTTTCATGGAGTGAAATTCTCAATAAGCAATGCACTTATCGTTTGTAAGCGCTGTGATGTTCTCGGAGGTTTCAAGACTACAGGAACACTTTAAGCATGCATGCAATTGCAGCAGGCCATGTGCCATATAAGCCTGCGGCTTCATGGGCTTCAGGCAACCGAACTTCGCCCTTCATCAGCTTTTGGTATTTAGATCCAATGCCATTGCTCTCAGCGAAGTCATTGATGCGCTGGTGGCAGGACCGACATCGCAAGATCAGATATCAACGGATTGTAGATAGACCCGCTGACCCGCTCTGTGAATCCTAGACGTGAACAATGACCTGCTAAATCATCTAAAAGATATACTAAAGGGTTGCCATTAAACAAACAGGGGTTCACCTTTCAATCTACCTGTGGGCACGACCCGTCTTGATACGTCCGTCTTTTCTGCGAGTCTTGATGTGCGAGGAGAACAAGGGGAAGGAAGCAGATGGCTGCAAACTTTGCAGCTGGGCCAAGTAAGTTGTTCGAAAGCAGACTGTTTGAGATTGTGAGATTGAGAGATTGCTGAGGTAGACTTCCTGACCTGCCGGAGGGTTGCAAGCCTGAAAAAAGATGAGAAACAGGTCCACGTGGACTGTGCTAGGCATTTGCCGGCTGAGCACTGGAAGCAAGTCATTAAGGCTCAGGCTTAAAGAAGCCTGAGCCCTTCCGTGTCCAAGTTATATATATATATAAGCTGCTTGGTAGCTAATAGCTACACTCCCTGTTTGCGCACGCTCGCCTTTGACTTTCTCCGGCGGCACAATCGGATGGACAAGCGCCGTTGATTTGGATCTACCATGGGGGGGAAGGTGTTCTGTCGACCAGCTGAGGGGAATGGTCGACTACCTCGGTGATGTTGACGAGGAGACCAAATCCAAGGCTGGATGGTTGGCAGAAATCGTCGACAGAAATCGTTCGATGAGTCGATGGGTCAGTCGATGAGTCGATGAGCGGAGTCTCACAGGTGGCAGCTAGTGCTGGCTACCCAGCAAGCATGCTGGAAAGGCAGGAAGTGCTGAGATCTCTATCAAACGTGCAATGTGTTGCAAATGTGGCAGGACACATGGGAAATTCCTTCTTTCGCATGCACAGCTTTTCTCAACACCCAAATCCCCTCACAACGACTCGCGACACATTTGCTCACTCTTGGGCTCATTCTGCTTAAAAGTTGCAAAAGGCAGAGAGTGTTTTTACATGTTTTTACTGGAACAACATTCCTCCTTGTAGGCCGGCCAAAAAGCTTGAGGAGGCTGTCGCGGCAGCTGCTGCGGAGGAGCGGAGTGGCGCTTCTCGTAGCGATGCCAGGAGCTACTAGTAGCCTTTTTGTTACTAATGAATTTCTTGGAAGGATAGCACTCTTGCAAAGTGTAACTGTAAAATATTGTGAGACACTGTAAACTTACACATACTTGGGCTGCAAGCAGCATGATAGCAGCCCAAAGAGCTTCCGCATGGCTGGAGGTTTCATTCAACGGCTTTTGATTGTGATAGATGCTTGACTGATGTGACTTCGGCGCGCAGGATTGGTTTAGCCCCTGCAAAGGCAGCGGAGGCAGTTTGGATCCACTGATCCATCAATTGACAGTTTGGAAAAGATGTCATATTTAGCATCCAAAACCCAAAACACAAAACACGTTCTTCCTCTCACCGCGTACAACGGCGATCTCGAACATTTGGGGATTTGTGACCCCAGCAACCTGAGAACAGTCGGTCAGAACTGCGAGCCCAGAAACACCAGACGTGACGCGGAAAAACGCGCCGGCACCGCCGGTTTTGCAGGTCCAGAAGTGGTCCAGCGGTCTGAAGAGCCGCAGGACAGTGTGGCCTTGACAGACGTCTGAGTGTCCATGTCCATCACAGTAGGACATGAGACTGTCATTGTCACCCACGCAGTTGACAGCCCCGTTTTCTGTGTTGGATTCATGGCATCTGATGACAAACTTGGACAGACTTGAGCCATGTCCCCAAGTGCCACAGGAGCACCAAGATCTTGCCTCTAAGAAAGGTGCCCTGCAGATCTGTGAGATCCATTCCCAAAGAAACAATATCAAGCTTGTCCATTTGGGATCCATTTTATTGCCGTGTTGGCCGTTTAGCTTGTTTCTTTGTGCTTTTTGTTCATTGTCTTGCTCTCGCCACCGGGAACATCGGGAACTCTTGAAAGCGACTGTTGTCAGTCCGATAAGAGACACTGTTAGAGTTTTTACCCAACTTAGTTCAACTCATGCTAGGTGGGCAAGTTCTCAAGTGCCTGGATGGTTTGGATTGGGAACTGCTGGATCTTGAGGAGGCGGATTTTTCCGATCAGTGATGGACATCCAACGGTCCGATGTGAGAAAGAGAGAGAGAGAGAGAGAGATGCATTCTGCTAGCGGTCTTAGCCAGTGCACGGTCATGTATTTCACCATATTTCACCGAGTTTAGATTATGTTAGACTCGCAAACATGCCCTGAAGCAATCCAATGCACAAGTCCACTGCTGGAGATGTGGGCTTTGTAAGTTCTTTGCAATTCCGTGCTTCATGTGTCCAGAAGGAGCATACAATGGCATGCAATGTCGTGAATCTTCTTTTTGAGATCCATGTTACGGTCCATGTTGCTTCAGAATGGGAATCGATTCTGAATAGATGCTTGAAGTCTACTTTAGGAAGAGGAACAACACATGATCACCTGTCTCTTCTTCTCTTCATTTCGTTTGGGCCAACTAGTGACACGGCAGGACACCATGTCTGTGACCGTGACCTTCACGGAGGAGCTTTGGTCAGCCCTGTCGGGTGCCGGATGCCCTGGGTCTTACCGGATGCCCGGGTCACTGGCACGGTCTTCAGAGGTTCTGCTTCACAGAAGGATCTCACAGGACCTCAATCAACTCTTTGCTAACAGTTTTGTTTGCTTTTTCTTCTAGTTACTAGTTCAAGAAAGGTACACATATTTGCACAGCGGTTCTCCTCTTCTTCGTATCGTTTTTGTTCGCAGTTTTGCTTTTGCAGTGCAGGCTTAAGCGCAGGGGCGAATAATCGGCTGGGCTTATTCTTAGACACACACACACACAAAGCCGTTCTTGGTGTAGGGCAGTAGGGCAGCCAAGCAGCTGCCTGTATATATGTACTGTGTATATATATATATATTTAGCCGCTCTATGGATTATCTCTGCATGTTTTCTTGATGGTAAGATCCTAATGATAGTTTTACCGGACCTCATCCTTTGTCACTGCTGAGTGACAAGCCTTGTGGTTCAACATGACAGTTTAATCCTTCCAGTATTCCAGTGTTCCGATCAGAAAAATGGACCAGGGTGGGTGGAAATACTGAGGTGTCTGGCACTGCATTCAAAGAAGCTGTGAGCTTTGAGCTGGCAGAGCAAGAGTTGTGGGATTGCCCAGTATGACCAACAGGTGTCGGAAGGAGGCTCAGAATCTTTGCCAGAGATTGCATTTAGGGAATCTCAATGACTCAATGGCTGAATCAGAGACAACTCACACTTTAAGTCGGAGACTTCTCGAACTTTCCTGAGGGTCTTCGAGGCCAATCTTTTTCTTTTTCTTCTTCTTCTTCTTCTTCTTTGATGATCTGGAATCCTTGCCACCCTCGGGCACACAATAGCACACCTGTGACAAGCATCTGCAACGCTCCGAGGCGAGTCCTACATGCCGGCTCCGTCACGTCTGGCTCGTCTTGTTCCCCAAAGATGATATTGGCAACAGGCTCTGAAAGCATCTGAAAGCAAGGGTCGACCGCTTGTGGCTGGAAGACAAAAAGCCAGGTGGTGTTGGACTTACGCCTCCCAGTTGCTGTAGCCTGGGACTCAGATTACTGGGAGGCGTTCCGAATCAGATTCCCAGCTGCTTCCATGCATCCCAGGATGCGCCGAAGGCCTCTGCCAGTGTCAGCAGCCGCAAGATGCGGGTAGCAGTGAAAGTCCGTGTTCCCAGAACTGGCAGATCACAGGGAGAGGGCTTTATTGCAATCCATAGTGCCAAGTCCTGGCACGGCGACGTAGAAATCAAGAGGTTGATCCGAAGATTTTAGATATTGCAAATCCTTCCAGTGTGAGGTCTAAGGATAGGACGCAGACATACTCAGACACCCAGCCTGCTCGGACACTCACGACGCCGCGCCAGCTGGGCCAGTGGGACCAAGGCCAAGAAGCTTGCGACACCTGCAGCTTAGTAAATGGTCGACCCAGAAGATCTGGCGTCAAAAAGAATCGACTGGCTCAAAGAGAAAGAAGACGTGGTCGGATCACGTTGGATCACAGGATCTTCAAAAGTTTTTTTTTGAAGTCTTTGTCATTGAATTCTCCATCCATCCGCAGTCGTGCGGCACATAGCTGCACCCAGCTAGAACGGATACATAATTCACCTAAGAGTCAATCTTCCGATTCAGAGAAGTGGCCAGGAGCTTTGGCCGTGGTGACTTGTGGCATCAGAGGCCTAGCCTGTGACATGTTTTTTGAAGTACCGTGACAGTTTGATTGATCGATTACTGTATATATATATAGTTATATATATAGCATAATATATATATATGGCATATGATATGCTCGCATACATTACAATAACATATAAACATTTTGCTTGGTTCATATCAATTTTAGAATTCGTACTGTACGTTAAGTGAGAAGGGTAGTGGTAAGTGGCTGACCTCAATTCATGCATAGAGTGTATACGACGGTCCTCGATTGTCCTTTGAAGAGTCAAGCAAAGACGAAGCGGTTGCCAAAGACGAAGACTTCACCCGACCCCTCGGTTGGTTCTTGTGATTCTAAGCGATCATATCCGATCATTCCATTCGTGTGTGCAGCGGCTTGAGGGGTAAAGGCACTTGAACTAGTGGCCAGTGAACTCGTTTGAAAGGTCTGTCAAGATGAACTCGGCGGCGCGAAGGATGGGAAGGACATGTGCAATTCCAAATATGTGTTTCACCAGTCTCACTGAAACCTCAGATGCCTACACCTGAACGGGGTAGGACTGAAGCCTTTGCGAGATCCGCAAAACAATGGTTGACTGGGCCGGCTGTTGCAGGATCAACTGAGGAAGGTATATAGTATATATATATAGATGATTTTAGAGGGTATAGACTCGACATATATAGAGATGTATAGAGAGCCATGGCAGTTGCTGGGTGGTGATAGTCTTCGTGGCGAAAGGATGGCAGTAGCGGTGGGAGTGGAGACGGTCGATCTTAAGTCGATAGAATCGATGCACAGGGCATATTGTTTGATCGTTTTGTGGGATGCTTTTTGGCTAAATATGCTAAATGATGGACGGAACTTTGTAGGTCTTTTGACTTTTGATCACAAAGTGTAGAATTCAAGAGACACAACATACAACATATACTGTCTAGTCTAGTGATTCACAATAATTGAGATTGGATGAGTCAGTAGAGGCTTGCTACTGGTCGACTCGTGGCTCGAGACAAAGCTTGGGACTGTGCCTGGGACATGCTTCTCGACGCGGCATCAGGACGAGCAAGAGTCCGGGCTGCACTCCTGAAGCGACACGGATTTGATGTTTCCTAGGCAACACAGACAAGTCATGTCAGTAAGCAAAATTCAGGAAGGCCTTGCATACGAAAGTGTGCATCTGAAAGCAGAAAGGAATCGCCCCACACTGTTGCTCAAGGAGGTGACCAAGATCGGCCATAGTAACTGACCGTATCTTCGGAAATGGCCATCTTGATCAAGGGAGCTCTTCTTCTTTTTGTTTTTGGAAACGCCGCCGGAAACGTCGCCTGACCGTATCTCCCCCGCTTTTCTTCTCTGTGCACGAGTCCAAAAACGTGGGAGGCTCATGCGGTTCCCACGCTCACGCAGTCCAAAGAGAGGCCGGTCCACCTGGACGAACGGGGTATCACAGGGTATCTAATTTCGGGTTCGGTCCGCTCGTGGTCTTGCTTGTTGGTAATTGGTTCGAGGCAAAGGGCAGGTTGGGCCAGATCTTTTTCCGCAAAATTCTACTTAGACCGCAGGTTCAGATTGGAAACTCTAGCTCTGGATCTTGATGCTTTGTGCCTGTGGCGTTGCGCAACAGCCAGTTCCACCAGTGCCAGCCACTTGGAGTGAGGCGTGCGGGAGTGCGCTGCACTCCACTTCCGTGAAACGACATGAATCATGGAGCTACATTGACATCATCCTTTGGTTCCTCAATGAAACGACATTGACGACAGCCAGCTTCAACTAAGCTTGGCGGTTTCAGCCGCAATCTTGCAACCGCTACGTGAGAAGTACAAATCAGGAATGCCACAGAAACAGTTTTTCCTTTTTATTTTTTTCCCACATCCCATGTAATTAGAAGTTGACATGCTGGGCTTATTGTATCAGAATCGTCCATTGCATTTGAGCCGAGAGTTCTGAGCGGCTTCAGCAGGCGATCAAGACTGAGAGCGAACCTGAGAGTGGTGAATGCGACAGTGCTGCACTTGGGACAAGACAGTGCCGCATATGCTGAAGTGCATTTATTGAAGTCAGAGTCACATGTCATGATTGATTGAAGTCACAGTCACAAGTCAGATTTTGGATATCAGGCCTCTGATATCCTCTGATTGATTTTTGGATTTTCGCCTGCCGGAAGAGCGAAGTCATCACCGCTCGATGCGGTTATCGCAGGTCCCAGCCCACGAGAGGATCCACGACCGCGTTGTGGCCGCGTGCCGTGTGGCAGCCTAGACAGACTTTGGGACAGGGGACGACATGGGGATACCTAAAGAATTGTACTTTTTCAGTGGAAGTTTTGGAGTGGCAGCCGCACTTTGTCAACGAAGGGATGATGTGGCCACCAACAGGAAGTCTGCTTGGGAAGCAGTGGCGAGCAGTGGAGTTAGGAAAGCAAGTCTGAAGTTTCCTGTGCCACTGATATGACATGGTCCGTGCAGGCTTCAAGAGATCCAGTTGCCACTATCCAGAGAGGTGCGGCAGGAAAGACTCAGTAAGTCGTAGACGACTTGCCATGACTTAACCACTGAGCTTTGCTCCGGGCATGGATGGTAATCTTTGTGAAGCTGGTTGTGGACTCACAAGATACTGGGATGGTAGTGGACGCACGCTGCAGGTCAAAAATCAAGATATGAAGGTGTGTGCTGAGGCGGGACTGCACAGAACTTAAGGTGACACCACTCGGTGCAGAAAAATGGTCGCCATCACAATGCATCCAATGGTCGCGACAACAGAATTGAATCGTGGTCAGAATCAGATTCTGCAAGGCCTCCAGGAGTCCAGATCTTCATATGCTCCACGTCCAGGTGAGCTTTTTCTGGCTCAGGCGGATCTTGCCTCTCTCCTGGAGGAAAGCAGCAGTGGCGAATGCTCGCCAGGGTGAGGAACGCCCAGTGGGGCTGGGGCCGGGCTGAGGTGCGGACCGCAGGGGACGAGTAGCAAAGGAGGTGACATAAAGACCCACTGATTGACAGTCTCAGATAGAGACTCAGATTCAGACCAAGCTGATGCCCAGCAAAATCAAGATGATGCTTTTGCATGCTTTTGCTTCGCACTTGGCCCTCGGAGCCTATCAGATCTATCACGTCTCTCGGTGATAGCACGTCTCTCCTTAGCACGTCTCTCGGTGTCGAAACGCCGATTTCGAGGCCTGGAATCCGAATACCTCCTTGCGCCAGGTGGGGATAAAGAGAGGAAGACTGAGAGAACAGGAAATATGTTGTGTTGTGTCGTGTCGTGTTATGCTTCATTCATGGTCATCCATTCATGTGGATGTCTCAGTGGCCCATAGAATTGCTTTCTTTGACTTGGCCTTCAGTCTCACAGAAGTGTCGGACAAGATGGAACGCATGTTTCAAGGGTCCTTTATGGGTGTTGGACCATGGAGCCTCAGATATTGGATGTCCTTTCCTCTCTCTAGTACTCGTACTTCCATGATCTTGCAAGGGTTATCACCTGCCAGCAAGGCCCAAGTGGCAGGGGATTTTCTTTCACACTTTATCTGTTGAACCAGATGATGGCAGACATTCTAGCCAGACTTTGTCTCGAACATTCCAAGTGTGTTGGAGGAACTACCAACTACCTGTGCAAAGTCACTGTCACAGGCAAAGGAAACGCCACATCACTTGCCTGTTCTTCCAGGTCCCCCAAACAAGTATCGAACGTGAAAACGTCGCAGGCATCGAACACCTCTGCCGATGATGCCCCGGCCGGACGACCGTGGCCCAACGAGATGGGCGTCAGGCGCGATGCGGATTTTGAATTCCGCCTGAAGGCTGTGGCAAGGCTGAATTCTGATTAATAAAGCATAAACTCCACTCCACATGAAGTGGATTTTCCAATTCATGCCCGGGGGGTGAATCCATAATCAAGAGTCTACATTAAGCTATGGTCTGTGCCACTCATAGTGGAGCTGGTCTTGCCTTTTTCTCAACTCCAAAGGCTCAATGGTGGCTGCTCGGAAAGCAGGATGGAGGCACCGCAAGCTGTGCACTGCTCGAAAAGAGCCCGTAGTTAGGTACTTTGGTACTTTGATACTCACTGCGATTCTCTTGGTTTGGATGGTCTCTTGAATTTGAAGAAGGGGAAAGGCCGCTCGGGCAAAACACGTCACCCGAAGCTGAGAAAGAGGATCTGAGCATGTGCAAGATCAAGCGCATGCTAGTGATGCAGGAGTCCTCAGAGAAACTGGAAGTGGAAGAACTGGAACGGGAGGCAAGGAGCGAAGGGGGCATTGCCATTGGTGGCCTGGTGTGGATGGAGCTTCTTGGAACTGAATGCATGAAGTGGACTAAGTGGACCACATGTTTTGTTTTGGAAACATCCCTCGCATCGCCGTCTGAGCCCTTGCCAGGCGAAAAATGCTCTCCAAAGCCCGCTCACGCCTAGCGTCGCTTTCTGACTCCTGTAGACATTGTAAAGAGTTTCCTTCCAAGGTCCCTCTGCGGAGCCTCTCCGGCCAGCCTGAGCCTATAGCTCCCTCTCTCTCTCACTATGTAAACGGGCGCCGGACACAAGCCTTTCGACAACCACGCCGAACAACTGCCACAGGGTCACAGGGCAGTGTCCTGTGGCGCGCTCCTCCATCATGTATGAAAACCCAATTTTGCCACAAGCGTGGAGCAACAACAATGGATGCACTCACTCGCATCCTTGCGCAATTTCGCCAGTTCTGTGGATCCTCCCTTCAAGCCAATGAGCAATATACCGGCCAGAAACTCATGGACCCTCTATTGTGGGGCCGGTAAATTCACACCTCCCTGAATCCTCCAAATACCGCTGATTGGCCACTTGGCAGGAGAGCTAAAGAGGCAGCCTTTTGGGAGAGGCACGGTGCAAACTTTGACAACTTTGAGCATGCCTCCAACCTACTAGCTTCTTGCTCCTGGTAGTAATGCCAGGAGCTACTAGTAGCTTCCTGCTACTACTAATTGGTATGCTGAACAGACGGTGATAGATGCATGATTGTTTTTTGATGCTTTGCAGGAGCATTCCATGTTCAAAAGGATCTGCAAGCACAATGGCTCGATGTGCTCGGCCCTTACACGCCAGAAGAGAAGCCGAAGAAGTTCTGCCTTGACAGGGATAGATGCAAGGCAATTAAACACCCAAATCTACAATCCACTTGATTCATGCTTGACATGGCACCAACAGCTTGACATGGCACCAACAGCTTGAGTGTTCGCTTTGCTTGAGTGTTTGCTTATCTGGCTTTCCTTCAATTATTGGTGGGTTGATGTGTATTTCAAGGTTTTTGCCCACCCGCCACCAGAGGAAGTTTAGGGATCGATCAACATGTTCATTGAATTATCCTTGGCGACACAAAATGACACTCACCCTTTGACTTTGGTGAGCATGTGTGAAAGAGTATGCTTGTGATGCTAGAGTTCTGTGTGCTACAGCTTGCCTGCTTTGACATCTTTCTCAGCATACCCAAAAGATACCGTGGCGGACGCCATCCACATGTCTCCGATGCGTCCAGATCGATCAGGATTTATCGGCTGGTGCCGGCGATTCATGGACCTATGCAGACACTCCAAGAGAGCATCTTCAAGCAGAGGCCTTCCGAAGAATGCTTCGTTCGCCTTAGGACGAAAAGCACGAAAGACTTGGGGTCCCTGTTGGTTCAGTCTTGCGATCCGCTAATTACCCCCTGTTGGCACGCTCCCTGTTGGCTTGTTGGGTAAGGGTCTGGCCAAAGAGCCTGTAGCACCGTAGCACTTCTGAGTTCGACAGATTCGACTCCTGTTAGGACAACTCCAGTGCTGGTGGAGGCGGCACCGAAGCATTCATCGGACCGGATGATCGGAGCGGTCTTTTGCAAAGGGGCTAGTAACAGGTGCATCGCTTCTAGTAACAAGTGCCTTACTAGTAGTAACAAGAAGCTAGTAGTAACAAGTGCTAATTGAATTTATTTCTAGTAGCGTGGCACCTGTTTCTAGTAGCCCACTTACAAGCCACCCTCACCGGCCCGAAAACAGACACTGCGAGCGACTGTGCGGGGTCTCAGATCTGCTGTTTTTTTTCCTGAATGGAGGCATCAAACAAAAGACATCAGGACGCGAGAGGACTAAAGGAAATGGGGTTTCATCTGGAGAAGATGGTGTCCAGCCCCACGTTGCGCCCACCACGTTGATGGCAGGTCATGGTGAGGTTGCAGCCGAATAACAGCAGGTCCTGCAGGTGAACTTTGCACGACCAGGTCGTTACAGGTCGTTCTTCGGCCTTCCTCTCTGGACGTTTGACCCAATACCCGCAACGTTTCATTCCCAACGTTTCCAAGCTTTGGACGCGCTTTCCCAACTCAGCTCAGGGTCCTCTGACCTTTCTGCTTCCTGCACTTCTTCTGAGACTTCAAGTGAGTGTGATGGTTGGAGCCTAAGATACCAACGATGGAGGTTCCAACGATGGAGCAGCTTCCTACGTTCGGGGTCCATGGCTGAATTGGACAGCTTCCTACGTCCGTGTGCAGCACTGTTTTCTGATTTGTGGCCGGCGCATCTGCCAAGGCGAGGAGCCAACCAGGTCCGGGTTCCCGATTGACGTTCATCCATTTTCCCTCCTTGTCAAGCGTGTTCTGGGAACGTGAGATCCATGCAGTGTTTCTTTCTGGACTGACTCGAACATACTTTGGAAAGTTCATCCAGGTTCCTTTGCTGGGTGCTCTAATCCAGCAAACCAATGCAAGCAAACCCATGTAGGCTAGAGCTAGAGTTCCTTGTCCTGTAGCAAAACATCGCAAGACAACCGAAGACAACAAAAAATTCCTTCCTTGTAGACGACTCAACGGCGTGAAACGCGCACAAGACAAAAAAGACCAAGGCAACAGTTCTTCCAGAGCAAGTTGCCACCTGCTGCAGCCTCACACATCATTGTCACGGTCGAATTTTTTTTCTGTACTTTCTCCAGATAGCTGAAGCCTATGTCTCCCCATTTATCTCCTTACATGTCTCCCCACTTCCTTCAATAAGAATCCATTCTCAAATGAGCCCAAACGAAGGTTCCAACTTGCAAGGCGTTTTCCACAAATCACTTGTTGATTGGAGTGGGCGTAGAATTTTCATGATCACCATACTAGCTGTGAAGACCAATGTCTCGAAGCAGTCACTTGGATTTGTGCTGAGACTGCTGGCACGGAGCCTGAAAAAAGGCGACGAGATTTGTGGAGTCACCACTCACTGTCACTGGAAGCTCGCATGATCTTTTTGTGATTTACTTGATGTTTATATAGTCTCAGGTGCTTCTGTGTTTAGAGTTAGTTGCTATCTGGGCTCCGTTCCGGTGTAATTTGTATAGTTGTATATATGCCAACAGCCAACCACAACCTGTTTGAACCCTGTTGTTGCATTCGAATGCTTCTACTTTCAGGAGCTCAAGACAAGATCCGCAACACCACAGTAGATAGGTAAAGGATATAGCACCCCACAGCAGGAGTGCTCTGCAAGAGGCCCTTCGATGAACGGGTTTGATGTGTCTAGATCGGATATGTAGAGGTTTGTTCGATTGCCAAGTGCAGATGCGCATGAAAAGTCCATTGTCAAGCAGGTTTGGTCATATGTGCTGAAGGTTCTTCAGGAACCTCCTGAGTCCATGAACTTTTGTTGTATCAGTCTTTGACCTTTTGGTTTGCCAGAAGCAGCAGGCAAAGTGGCACTCCCAGCAACCATTATAATAATTATATAATGGAGGCAATGTGTTTTGGATACCAGTGTTAATACGTCTTTACCCCATCAGAAAATGTGTAACTTCCTTGACTCCGAGTGCTATTCAACCGTTTTTGTATGGACAATGCAAAGTAAATCCATCCAATGATTAGGTAAGTATAGTCTCACATCAGACTCCGCTAAATAGTTTCGTCTTCTTCATGCAAGTAAATGCAACTCCGATGAAATGCTGCAGCACATGTTTTCTTCTCCACTTCATATTTAGTTGACCTCCCAAGCGCATTTTGTGCATCTTCCGTCTGTTGTACCTGTCTGCTCAGCCAAGACTTGAAGAGGTCTAACATCTTGTGGTCTTTCCTGAGATTTGGTCAGAAAGCACATGAAGACACAGAGCTTGAAGTAGATTGCGCTCCCCTGAATGCAATAACATTATTGGCATAGAATGAACAGAGTCGAATCATCTCTTCTCCTCCTCCTGGATCTTGACCTTCTCCTGGATGACCTCCTCAAGAGAATCTGTCCTCACTGCAGGATAATCTTCCTTTTCAGGTGAGGGCTCTCCTCCTCACTCAGTGGGGTTCTATTTGTTCTTTCATCAGTGTCCTCCTTCTGGTCCTTCTGGTCCTCATCCTTCCTGCTCAGATAAGACCGCCTAAAGAAGAGAGACACTTTGAATACCCCCATATAAATAATGTTTCCCAAGGACGGTGTCGGTGTTGCATTTCAGTGGACAAAACATCTATCCAAGAGATGTTTTTGCTTCTTTTGTTTCCGCGCTGAGCTGAGGCCTTGATCTTCCAAGGTCCTGGCATTTGTGTAGTCAGCAAGCCAGCAGGCCCGATCGATTCGTGAGGCCTTGCTGGGCCCCATGTTTTGTGGTCCCACCATCCATGCACCTTCCCCTGCTTTGGATGCCCCGTAGTTCTGGACTGATAGCAGTGTGTCGGCCCATGCGCCGTTGTTCGCCACCGTCCTGGTCGGCGCGGAGAGAGTTTGGCCCAGCGTGGCAGGCTGGTCAGCAGAAATGAGGCATTCGCAGGCCTGTGGTGGCTGGTTTCGTGGGACCCAAAACTGTCACACGAACAAAACAATGTACTCAGCACTTGTTGAATTATGGTTGTCGGTCATGCGAAAAAGTCACACTGTCAAAAGACGTCATTTTTGCAGCGATCCCTTGCTACGTGCGGCCTGGATTTGTCCGGTATGTTGGTGAAGCGGACGCTTTTCAAAGCTGTGGCCTTGCATTGACCTGCGAACAGGAAGAGATAGGAAGACCCCTTGGACTAGAGGCCAGGAGAGCGAGGTTGTGCTTTTGAAGTGTGGCGTTTGATATTAGATTCTAGATGTTGGTTCACTGGTTTGCACTCTTCACAATGATCGCACATTTCGGGGCCCTTATGTTTTGTCTGGCCATGTCCGACCAAAAGGGAAGCAGAACGAAACATTCCACCTCCAAAGTGCGTGCGGGCTTGCCCCCCGTAGTCATGGGTTTGTGGAATACAATGAATATCACACACCTCGTTTGATGTCGACTTGGCTGTGATCGATGGACTTGAGGACCTTCTGTGCAGCGGCCGTTGTAGCCTCAGTTTATTTGGGCATGACCTTGTTTGATGTTTGCCATCTGGCAGTTTTTCCATCAAACATAAATTATCACTGTCAGATGTGGGCCAGCGTTTTGGGAACCAAGCAAGCGGCCATTGCAGCTGTTTGCTTTAGTGTTGGGGAATAACCACTGGACCAACATGGACCAACCTTCCAAAACAAACATCTAGCTACTAGTAACTTGTGCATCGCTACTAGTAGCAAGAAGCTACTGGCAACAAGGGCATCGCTATTAGTAACAAGGGCATTACTACTGGTAACAGAAGCTACCAACGTAACAAAGTGCATCGCTATTAGTAGCTAATTTACTACGAGTAACAAACATCTTCTGGACCTGGGAGAAGACTTCACCTCCCAAGCAGGGTCATTTGGATGCTTCGGTACTTCGCGGCAGGCATCGAACCTCTCTTGCAGCATCCTGCCGTGCCGGTCGTGGCTGCCTCAGAGCCAGTCATGGCCACTTCGGGTGAACGAGACATTGCAACGCAAACAAGGGACGGAAGACAGACCTTTTGGAGGTTGAAGCTCAGTGAGGAGAACACCGGTCAACGGACTTTCTGCGCATGCCCTTTGAACTTCATATCGAAAGAGGATGCTTGAAGAACAGTACTTGTATGAAGATCGCTTTGCGAATGCTTGGGATGAGAATTACCATGTGGTGGATGAATGAACGACATATATGGGAAAGAACACATTTGCATTGGTGGACAAAAATCTGGACCCTCTGAAAAAAGACACCGTATAACTTTAAGATGAATCTCATTAATGTCGCATTGCATTATTTGCATCACCAGGACTCCTTTCATGGGTCATTTCTCACTGCAAGCACACCAGTTCAGGTCCTGCCCCACATATGGCACACTACCTCCACCCTGTTTTTTGGCGTGCTTTTTTCCACCACCACTTCCCCTCCAGACACGCCTCATGATGCAGGATATGCATTCCCGCACCCCAACAAATGGCACCTTCCGTGCGGGTGGACTTTTGGTGCTGATTGTGATGATGATGATGATGATGATGATGATGATGATGATAAGGGCCATGAGTGTTCAGGCCTTGACCATGCCCTTGGTCAAGGCTAGTGCGGACCCCCACCTTCGAGCATGGACCTCGACTTTGTGACCGACCTGCTCCTTGGGTCCCCGGACTACCGGCACTACGCCCGGCTATCTCAGGTACTCCCTGTCGGTTGTCCCTTTCTTGAGAAGGCCTTGGTCTACCAGATCTTGGCCTATTGCACTGAGGTCATCTTTGTGGTGGCCTCCTGCTTCAAGCTCCTTCTCCGGTTCACGACCTACCTGATCTGTTCTTCCAGCAGGGGACAAAGATCCTGGACATCAAAGAGACCATCCCAAGGTCCTTGCAAGCGCCTGGACACTCACCGGGGTCCCAAGTCCCCGGCCAAGGCACGGATCCTCCCTACTGCTGGAGGCCTTTCTTTGATCTTCATCGAGCACTACATGACCACGCTCAACCCAGATGCTGTGCCTTGGAGGCCCGAGGGTTCCGGACCTGCCACGAGGTTCGGGGGAGCCACCCAACTCCTGGCCCTACAAAACCCTTCTATGGCGAAGCCTAGTGGCCTTGGACCTACCTCTGAACATCTGGAACATCAACACCCTCAGCACAGAAAGAAATCCTATATTCGTGCACTCAAACGAGCTCAATTACACGGGCACACCTGGTATCGTGGGCAACTCCTCACGGCCGCTATGATGGGCATTGAAGAAACTTCACAGCTCATGCCAACAAAAACTTCGAGCTCCTCTTTGGCACCCAACATTCATCCTCCTGCAAAGGTTCGGAAAAATCGACTCACAGGCTTCTGCTGGAACATTTGCTCTCTCAGCAACTATAAATTCGACATCCTTCGTCAATGGATGCTCTCCCAACACCTGGACATCATGATTCTGCAGGACACTCGATGGGGCTTCAGTGGTGACTGGTCAGATAACAGCTACGCCTACATCCACAGTGGCTCCACTGGGAAAACCGGTGGCACTATGACCATCATCAAGAAAGGATTCTGCAACATTGACAGGATCTCCTGGCGTGCTGTGGTTCCGGGACGACTTTTACATGTCCGCCTTTACCTTCCATCCTCGGGCATTGACATCATCAATGCCTACCAGCATGCCTGGATCCAAAATGATCCCACCTGCCTTCAGACGTGAACTGCTGCATGCCTGCAACCAGCTTGTGGCTGGGTTGCCTCAGAGGAATGTGGTGATCCTTGGGGGAGATCTGAACACAAGCCTTCACCGGACTCCGCATTGTGTAGGCCTTAGCGACTTCCAGGATGACAAGGGGCGTCGCTCTGGGCCACGGCATCCGGACTCCAATCTCCTTGGAGACCTCCTTCTTCAGCATGGCCTCACAGCCATCAACACCTGGGACACCAAACTGGGCCCCACCTACACCGGCGGGCACTCCAACAAATCCAGGATTGACTTTGTCTTGGTCAGGCATAAATCCAGCGACTCCCTCACCAAGAAGCCAATCTACCTGGACGAGCTTCCTCCGAAATTTGGTCACTCCAAAGACCATGTTCCCATCCTCTTCACAGTACCATATAAATGGAGAGCTTGGGCCAAACCTGTTTCTGGTCTTCCACGTGGACAACAAGACCTTCTCCTTCGACACTGGGAACTTCAGAGTGAGGACTGGACTACCTTCTGCTCCTCATTGTCACACAACATTGGGATGCTCTGGGATCGTCCTCCGGACTTGGATGCTCTCAACAAAGTCCTCCTCGATGGCTGCAAAGACTTTGCTCCTCACTCCAGGGATCAACAGGATCGCCCTTCCAACTTCTGGACATGGGCAGATGGCCATCCTGGCCTCTCTCTTCCACCAGTTGCTACCAGGACACACTTCACCAGCAGGCTTCAACAGCTCTTTGGGCTCTGGGCTAAAGCGGCCCATCTTCAACGATGGAAGCGGACCACCAACCAAAAAGCCAAAGCTGCCAAACAAGCCAAGCTCTCAGACACAATTGCAGAGGCTCGGCGACACTGGGCAAACAATGCATCTCACAAGTACTTCAAGGTGGTCAACAAGCTTACACCCAAAGCCCGACCCCCTCGACCTCAACTTCGCCGCCCTGAAGGCCAACTTATGGCACCAGAAGAGGAACTTAGCTGGATCCAAGACTACATGGCTGACCTGTATGCTGGCAAGGATCTCACAGGCACTCACTTCCAGCTCAACGCCCTTCCCTTCGATGCCACAGACCTGACTCAAGAACTACAAGGTCTTTATGGGCGGACCAGCGTCCCTCAGCACGTTGCTCCAAGCTTCATTTGGAAGGCCCTGGCTCTCTCGATTGGGCCATTGGTCTACAACTGGCTGGAACAATGGATGGATCATGGCATCATTCCACATGAATGGCGGAAAGGCTGGGTGGTCCTGCTGCCCAAACCTAATAAACCTCCAACTGAACCCAAAGCACTTCGACCAATTGCTCTTCAGACTCCTCTTTCCAAGACAGTCATGTCTCTTTTTGTACATGAAGCCAGGAAGATCACACTCTCAGCATTGACATGGTTTCCTCAATTTGCCTACTTGCCGGGCAGGGGGGAATTGGGAAGCAATCACCAGGGTACAAGCTCACTCTCGGGAGGTCTCTGAGCTTCATCGTCGTTGGAGATATGACGCCAGCCAAGTGAACGGTCAAGGGGAGAAGCGCCCCCTCATGTTTGGAGGGTGCCAACTTTTCCTGGATCTCACAGGAGCCTTTGACGCAATGCCGAGGGAGCACCTAGCAGCAGCATTCTCTCTTCTTGGTCTCCCCAACGATTTGACATCCCTTTTGATGCAGTGGCACACAGAAACCTCCTACATCATTCAGTGGAAAGGAATGTCAGCCGAACAGGCTACCTACAGGGGAGTTCGGCAAGGCTGCAGGGGTGCCCCCTTTTTCTGGGCGAGTTTCATTGCCTTAATTCTGCAAATGGTAGCGACTGAAACCTCAGAGGACTGGATGCGGAAACACTGCACCTTCTATGCGGATGATGGTCATGCATGTTTTGTTTTCAGAACCTTTGAGGAACTTCAGAAGGGCCTTGGTTATTTTGGCAAACTCATCTCAGTACTTGAACGCATGGGCATGACGGTGAACATGAAGAAATCCGCAGTCATACTTCGCTGGGGCGGCAAACATCAGAGCTTAGCCAAAAAACATTTTGTGCAAAAGCAGCTGGATCGTTCGGTTTTGCTCATTCCAAAGGCAGAAGGTGGCTCACACGCTATACCAATCACTGAGAAGCACGAATATTTGGGAGTTCAAATGGGATATCACAACTTTCAAAGAGACACCATGAAAGCACGCCTTCAAGCTTGCAGAGTACGTTTCAAGCAGATGCAACGTTGGTTCACAAAGAATGGCATGCACTCGGCTCAGAAGGTGGCTTTGTGGCAGACATGCATTTTCCCAATAGGAGTCTATGGATTGGATGCAACAGGTGTGGATCATGCCTCAATCCCCATGTTCTCCAAGACCATGACGACAATGTTACGACAAGCAGCAGGAGACCATTCCTTTTTGACTCACACCACTCACATTGATTTTTTGGCCGACAACCACCTCCAGCACCCGGCGCTTTTGCTTCGGGAGCGGATGGCCTCTCAACTGAAGAGGCATGAGGACCGGATTCAACTTCTTGATGATCATGACATCCTTCACTATCTTGATCTCCAGGCTTTGGGCACCTCAATCAACCTTGTTGACACATGGCTTCAGGACCTGGGAGATCTGGACCTTCAACCCAAGCTTCCACTTGCAGAGGCTGGACTGGACTGTCAACAATGTGGGCAGACCTTTCAGTTTCTCTACACCTTGAGACGTCATGAACTGTTTGTTCACGGCATTTTGCATGGTGCTGGTCCCGCCTTGGATATAGCTAGAGATGCAGTTGAAGGGAAACCTACATGTCGGCACTGTGGAGAATCCTTCATAAGTTGGCAGAATTTCAGGCATCATATCAGCTCCTACGCATGTTCTGAATTTGACTCCACCAAGGCCCCGCCAGCACAACTTCAAGAATATCGACAACGGTTGCTGGCCTACTTTGATGAAGGAAACATGGCACCCCTTGCCAACGACAGGAGTCTTTGCTACTTTTTGACCCAACGGTGCATTCTTTGCGGCTTTTGGTCATCACGACTGCAGCAAATGTCAGCACACATGGGAAGAGATCATGGAGACATCTATGGCATGATGGGGGACGTTCTCCCAAATGTCGTTCGAGCTAGGACCAACTCTCCATGTGAACTCTGTGGACAAGAATTCCGCTCCAAGACACACACCTGTCCGGTGAAAAAGCAGCTTGGTCTTGCACTCGCCTACAGGAAACACCGGGAGCAGTATCCGTCATGTCCTCCACCAGTACTTCAACCTCCTCAACGGATGGATGCACAATTTGCTTGCGCTCAATGCCCACGGAAATTCGTGACGGCAGCAGGCCTACATCAGCATCAGGTCATGGAACATCAACACACCGCGACCACGAGAACCTTCATGGCCGCAAGGGATCAGGTGCCAGGCCTCACACAGTGTGCTCACTGCAATGCATCCTTTCTTTGCCTTGCAGCTCTACGGCACCACATTGACGGTGGCCAATGTCCTGAACCCCTTCCAGATGCTCCTCCTCTTCTATGGCACCATCCATTGGTGATTTCAGGCCTTCATGGAGGAACCTACGATCACCTGATGGCCTATAAATCGCTGATCCGAAGATTGGGCTACATTTGCGGACTGTGTGGACATCAGTCATCCAGCTCATCCTCCCTACTGAAGCATCTGAGCACGGCGCATACCACTACCTGGACCATGGCTTCCTCCTATGCTGAATGGCTTCAAACTGACAGCGCACTACGGAACCTTGCTTGTTCCTGTCTCCGGCCACCCACGACGCCTCACGTTTGCACAGTCTTCACTCAGCTGGCATTGTTTGTTCATCATGATCTCTACAAGCTCCAGAATGCCAGTGACGAGCTCATCCTGGCACATGCACTTCGGCTGGATCTTCAAGTGCTCAGCCCCACGCTGGCTCTGAACTTTCCGGATCTTGACAGCATGCTCACAGTGGGTAACTTTGACGAGATCCTGACGGACAGTACTCTCTGCGCCGCTCTCAGTACATGGTGCTGCTTATGTGGACGACAAGTGGACCCAAGAGACATGCTCCAACACATTTGGAACAATCACTCCAAACAAGGGAATCGTGGTGCCTTGTTTTACAAGTTTCTGTCCTTTTTTCAGAAAAGACAGCAAACATGTTCCATCTGCAGCAACCATCCTACTGCAGTGCAGTGTCCAGTTCTCCTCCAATTGTCCGGCCTCCTTGCAATCCTTCATCATGGACATGGGGGACAACCAGATCTCGGACATGTGGGGAGCACTGAACCAGTGGGTGAAGATGGAGGTGGACGAGGACAAGCAGAGCGCAAAGCGCCCGAGGTCTTCCATGTCGAATGGAGGGAAGGGGCCGGGCAAAGGAAAAGGAAAAAGAGGCCAGGGGAAGATCCTGAACACCAAGGACGAACCCACACAAGATACAAAGATGCTCCTTCAAGCCATGACCCGCCTCGTCCTTCGGCACGAAGACACACTCCAATGCCTGGCTATGGAGACGGACTTCTTCGTTTTTTTGAGCGTGGGTCCCGGATCAGTGATTCCTCTCATGATGGCACAGACACAAACATGGCAGCAGACACCACAGGCCGAGAGGACACATCCACTCCGGATCCTGGTCCTGAAGACCCTCCTGGAGGAACTGTTGAAGAGGATTCAGAAACTTCAATCCACGGGCTCCTCCGAGCCCTTGATCCAGACATTGCAACGCCTGAACTTTTTGCAACTCGAGCCCGAGAAGCCCGACTCATACATGTTTCCTCGTATGAAGTGGAATTCCAGCAAGCAGGCGATGGAGGCTCAGGAGGATGCACCCCTGACCTTGACCCAGGCTTCTCAGACGGTGACCAGAATGCTCACTCTACTACAGCAAGAGGCTCTGGTCAAACGGTTCGGGGCACTCCGCCCACAACAGCACATCCAGAAGGTCATGACCACGGAGACGGAGACTCCTTCAGCTATCATTCCCTGGAGAATCACACTGGCTCTGGTTCACCCTCATGCCAACGAGATGAGCCACTCCGGGCTATGGCAACTAGTTCTGGGCAGGATGCGCTCGGCCAGCATTCACAGGACCCCACTTGCACAACACTTGGGCAAAATGCTGGACCAACTGTGATGGAACCCACCACACCTCCTCTACGGACACTTCAGAATCCTGCTGCAGCGTGCTACATGAACTCAGCTGTGACTGGACTAGCCTGGAGTGCCCTTCAAGCTGATGGGTTGAAGGTGGATCAATGGTCCAACTTCCCAGGGGTTCTTGGGGAAATGGCAGATGTGTCCAAAGGGCAGCCGCTTCTTTTGTGGTCAGATGGGCAGTGGACCTCACTCCTAGCCAATTGGTCCAATCCTTTTCGGCAACATGACGTGGTTGACTTTGCTCATCATCTTCTTCAGCAAACTAATCCCTTTTTTCTCAGCTGTTGTTGGGAAAGCCGGCTGGAGGAGGAGGGCACCATGAAGGTGGTGGACCACAATGCCCAAGGATGCCCATTGCATCTTTACATCTGCAGCGAGCAAAAGAGCACGCTTCCCATCGATCTGCAGGGGTTGGTCTCCACGTGGAGCCTTGCGTCATTCGGGCTGCACGCCCTGACTGACCCTTCAGATGTTACATGCTTGCACATCGACCGCTTCGATTCGAGGGGGAGGAAAAGCCAAACCCGACTTACATGGGACTCTAAGGTCTGGTTGCCCTTTTTCCTGGACGGCAAGCTCGAGGTGGACTACATCCCATTCGTGGTCACTGGAGTCTCCTATCATCTCGGGGATGAAGCAACAAGTGGACACTACTGCACTGCCATCAAAGATCATGACTGGTGGTGGATCTATGACGACTCCAACGAGCCGGTCAAGTTCTCAAGACTTCCGCTGGTGGCGCAAGAAAACAGCTGTCTGCTTTGGCTGAATTGCACTCCTCATGGTGGTGCAGAAGAGGTGTCATTGATGACGGATGAATCACCAATCCTGACTGAGGAAGAGAAGGTGCACAACATCATTCATGACCCGTCCATCAACGACAGCTGGCATGGAGTGTGGCTAAGGAGCCTCGATCTCTTAGACACCCAGATCCTTGTGGACAATCCCAGCCTCTGCCATCGACTTGTGAAAAAATGCATCACCTGTGGAAGCTGGCCCAGGAATATGAATGGACACCTGCCGGTGGCACATAGAACCTGGTGGAACGAGGCAGCCCCCTTGGCGGAGAAGAGCGCAGTGAGCTTCATTTCCCATGCCCACCCAACGCGGTGGTGCGCTTGTCAGCCTTTTTATGGCACCGGTCTGGAAGAGGACCATGCCTGCCCATGTTTGAGGCAGTTCGCCATCTTGCATCTGCAGTTGCGGTCCCATCAGAGGACAGCAGCAAGAGCTACAACCCTAGCTCGCCTGCTGGACCAAACGTTCAGCTGAGGTCTGGCCCTACGGGGCTCCAGATGGACCAACGGGTCCACGCGATCTTCGACCGAAGAGCGTATGAAAGAAAGATGATGATGATGATGATGATGATGTTGATGAGTGTCACTATTCTTTGGTTGACGCGAATGCTGCTCTTGCAGGTTGGACGGTGGAGAGTGTTCTTATCACCCAGTCGGGACTCCCAACCTTGAAGAACATGAACGACAAATGTTGGCTGCCTGTGGTTGAACAACCGCTTGCAAAGGATGGTGCGATAGAACAAAGCAAACCACGAAGATTTCTGGGATTTGAAAGGGAATCGGCAAAAGCCAGAAGAGTCCAGTAGAAGAGAGAGGAAGAGGAGGAACATGTCACATCTGTTAAAGGTATGCGGTTTTCGCAGATGACTGAGGCCCAAGGAGCTCCGGCCCTGCGTTGCTGATCAGGACTTCTTCTGCCAGGCATAATTGCTGAATAAACTGTCCTCCTCATCTCATATTGTGAGTCATGACAGGCACTTTGCGTTCTCCGGACATGGTGCGTCCTTGATCCATGATGAGCGGAAATTTGGTAACAGCGCCTCTGCTGAGCGTAAAGGCACCTGCGCCTGCGAACTTTCTGCGTCGTCAGCAGACGAACAAACACTTTCGGACTTTCCCAACAGTTGTTGCGCAGGCGACATTTGTCCAGAGCATCTCGAACTGGACGCACAGGACCCAGAGGGCTTAGAACCGACCTGTTCGACTCACATGTAGGACTCGAACGACCTACGTACACCAACCAACCACCTGAAAAAGTATTGTACACGTAGTACACGATCAAACACCATAAGAAGCGGAGATTATTGGAAGTGCCTGCAGCATCAGCAGCAATGTTCCAAGCATAAGATGACTTTCAAGATCCTTTGAAGTTTCGTCAATCGAAATCACTTGAAATCAGTTTCAATCTACAAGTTGCCAGCCCCTGCTCACGTAGGGGACCTGTCAGCGAGGTGTGGTGACATATTCTGTGGCCTTGGTTGAGGGCAAGCTGGATCCTGCGCAAGAATCTGAGTTTACCAGTTAGCACACATGTCAGAAAGCCTTTCTTCTCAAGAGACTATCATGACTTATATACTTTAAAGGATCTTTAAGGGAGATTCCAATCTCGATGCTGGTTCTTCAATCTATGCCATTCCCTTTGAGTTTCTCTAAAAATCTAGGAACCAATCCATTAGTGCGAGCGCTTCTTCAAGGAAGCTCCCCCTGCTTGAAGAAGCGTGAGCTATCCTGCTTCCATGTCTAGTAGCCTACACGCCGCCTTACTGAATTAAGTAGGAGCCTACTTAATTAAGTAGTAGGAGGGCAGAGCGGGCAAAACAGAACAATCCCCTTTCACAAGTACTGGTAGCAAGAAGCTAGTAGCAACAAGGGCATCGCTACTAGTAACAAGGGTATTACTACTAGTAGCTAGAAGCTACGAACGTAACGAGGGCATCCCCCTTTCACTAGGAGCAAGGACGCTACTAGTGACTAGGGGCTCCTGGCCTTACTACTAGGAACAAGAAGCTACTAGGAACAAAGGGCATCGCTACTAGGAGCAAGAAGCTACTAAAAGCTCCTGGCATCGCTACTAGGAGGAAGGATGCTAGGAACTAGAAGAACATTTTCCGAAAAAGAGTGAGGCGATCCTCGGCGGCGGCGCGACGGGATGATGGCATCTTGGAGGCGCAGATGTTCCGAGCACACGAGCAGCGATGCCTTTTTAAAGTCAGCTGATTAGGAGTCTTGGGAACAGGGGAGATGTCTTTTTTTCCGGTTGGTATGTCATAGTGTCATAGTATGTCCAATTGTTAGATTCTATTTAGTCTATGTCATTCTGTTTGGATTTGTTGGGCCATTTTCCTTTTTGGAGGGGTCTTGTCCTACTGCACACATTGACACATACTGAAATACACACCGATTTGTTCCAACAGTGTGACACCATAGAATATGGCGGAAGTTCAAAGCAATTTTGAGCCATTCTCCCACAGTCACACCTGCGGTCATCTAAGTTAAGTTTCCCTAAACATCTAGAATAGTATCAAGGAGCTTCTTCAAGGAGCTATCCTACTACCTCTTCTTAGTGGCCTACCCCCCGGGCCTCCGCTCGTACCTTTGGCGTCCGCCGTCGTTTGCCCTCAGGTGCTCTCGCTCGCAGGCCTCCAACGAGTCTCCAAGGAGAACTGGGTGGGCGAGGCTCGGACTTTTAGAGATATCTCACAGCTCCGAAGATTTGGGCAGCTTGAGAACACCAAAAGAGCTTATTGGGAGCCTTGACCTGACCTGCAAAGTTTGTGTATTTAGGTGTTTGTAATGTAATTGTATACGTTGTATTATTACGAAAGCCAGCCGGTAGGCTAGGCTTGAGCTTTTAGGGCAAACGAAGTGAGGCGTGTGGGGGGGGGAGGTCGTTGAGGAGGACCTTGATAGGGTGAACCCAGAGCTTGGTAGGGGAGAGCGCTCCAAAGCGAGGGTCTGTCAGAAAAGCAGTGAAAATGGAGTCTGGTGACGCGAGTGATGCAATGGACGCCGAGTAGTGCATCATTAGCATCATGAAGGGCTTTGGAGGCTATTTGGACAATGGGTATTGCGCAGTCGAGTTGAGACAGGGACCCACGTACAGAGCAGACTGCAACCGCATGTAGGATATGAGTTGCCAGGACAACCCATAACTCGCGAAATCCACAGAGAACCGAAAGTGAGATGACTTCAAGTCCATGAATTTGGGTTGAGTTTCGGTGGGGATGCCTGCGAAGTTGACTACATTTTCGTTTAGAGTTCCTGCCCCCCAGCAAAAACTATACTTGCGCCATGTCTTCGGTCGAGTGGATGCTTCTCGCGGCGTCCACACGGACCGAACATTTTTCCGGATTGCCGGTGTAGATAGATAAACAGATAGATAGATGAATTCTATATACTACTGACTCATGCATCGCCTGTTTGCTGGCAGCCCTGGGTGAATCCAGTCAGCCTGGGTCCACGGCCCAAAGATCTACACACGCAGGTGAGGCCTCTGAGTGAGAAAGGCGCAGAGTTGATAAGAAAGAGAAGAATAAGGAAGGTGTTTAGATCGTTTAATAAAGGCCCCTTTAAAGGAAAAAGACTGTGTTTTGGATCGAGCCAGAACATGACTCACTCAAGTCCAGGCATGTGCATCGATAGGCACACAAATCCTCACTCCTTTGCTAGCCCAAACACTCCCGCTGGACCTCCCCTTCTGCGCTGCGGGATACGTCCGTGTCCCGGCTAAGACGTGCCTGTTCACTCTTCCAAATCAACGAATGCCGCTTTTCGACACGCCGCAGTATGCATTGCAAACTTCAAACACTCCAAATGTAACAAACACATAACTGCTTCTTTTCAACACCATGCCGTACTCGCGCGCGGTGCGCGCGTAGTATCCCACCACTCGAACTCAGACGGTATTTCCCCTTCGCTAACGCTGATGTCGCCTTACAACTTCCATAGGATGCATGCCTTCCTGCATGTGACAAACACATGCCATTGCCTTGTGATGATGACCTACACCAACATACAACGTATCGCATTTTTCTTTCACTACTTCTTTCATACCAAACTTATCCCAAAGCCGCCCGGCTTGCTTCTCTGCCCCCTCCATCACCATTACATACCCCCCCCCGCGTCCGCGGCGCCGCTGACTCGCAAGCTGCCGACCGTGTGTCTTGTGCCGCGACGCCCGCCAGAAAAAGAGACACTCGTCTGGCGGCTGCTGGCTTTCGTCCCCCCCGTCTCAGGTATCTTATATAACTATAATATATTATACTTTAATGCTATGTTATTTTATGTTCTGTTATATATATATATATTGTATATATGTACACACATATGTTTGCATAGAGCTTTCAGTTGAGCTTCCAAGTTGAGCACCAAAAGGCCGAGACATAAACACGTGCGACCTGAGCGACCTTGTTTCCAGGCAAGCTGCCAGAGCTATACGCTGGTCTTGGTGAAGGTGGGCACAAAGCCGACAAAGCCGCGCGGAAACTTGGCCCAAGACTTACACCACAGAGCCACAGAGTATCTTTTAAGGGCCCCCCAAAAAGGGTTAGTGCTTGCCATTGCCATCCAAGATTCAAAATTACATCACAGGTGGAACAAATGGGCAAAGATGAGCCCACATCGAAGCGCCAAACTTAAGGACACTCCTCCTGCGTTCGTTTGCACCGCGTCACAGCCCTCTCACGTCTCACAGTGGGAACACCCACACACGTCCTTGTTGCACGTCCTTGTCGCACTGCCATCAAGTTCGGGCCTACAGACCGAACTCCTGCAGTCTTCGATTAGAAAAATGCAAAACTGATATATCATGAACTATCTAGACATGTCATGTCCAGATCACCGATCTAGATATCTCTTGGAATGTATTTGGCACGCCAGCGGACCCTCAGAGCCTGTGGATGCCTGCGGACTTGCCACTGTCAGGCAGCGGGTTCCGCGCTGGGTGATGAGCGCGGATTCTTGGTGACTGCGCCCGGAGCAGCAGCAGAGCCACACTCTCCGCCTCAGGAGACCACCGCTGGTCCATGTGAAAATACTCCATGTGAAAATGACCGCTTGTTGGCCATTTCTTTATCCTGAGTCCTGAGGCAACATTTGCTGCAGCTGGCCTGGGGGAAAGCTGCGGTTGGTGATACGGAGCATGGTGGTGGCGGGTACGCAACCTCAGTGGTAGCCAACAGGCGTTGTAATGTTTTAGATTGTTTTTAAGGTTTTCAAGATTCCAAGAGGGCAAGGAAACCACAGCCAGCACTCAAGAACAAAACCGCTTCTGATTCTTTTTGCCTCATCGTTGAATGAATGATTGCTGGTGCTGCTGGTCGACGACGGCGACGACGATGATGCAACGAAGGCGACGACGACCGCCAAATGGAATATGTATGAATGTGTTTCGTTTGGCTCATGAGATTCAATTCATTTGTGTCACTTGCGAGATCCAGTGCCAGTGTCAGGCCATGTAGGATGTCTGACTGAGGACAGAGCAAGACTTCGGTGGGCGTCCGTTCTTTCACACCTTGGCGCTGGCGCTGGCTGATCCGTGGTGGTGCCGTTCTCGACGTGTGATGACGTGGGAAAGATGACACATGCATCATGCATCAAGGGTTTTTAGGATGTTTTAAGTAACGCATGATGCATGTGGTGATGTCGTGTGATATCACATCTGGCAACAGTCTAGCGCAGTCTAGCAGTTGGGTAGGATGCTTGTTGGCAGAACACTATATTACTATAGTCACTATAGACCGACAAACAAAACATACAATATCTTTATATAACAAAAAGGGAAGGGCCCTTTAAAGGGTCTCTTTCAAGGGGGCTTTACTAAAGGGGCCCTTACCTTAATGCCGACAGGTGTGCCGACACCACCTACCCAGCGGTCATGGCCTGCGCCCCAGCCACCCTACCTTTGCGTGGGCCATGACCATCAGTTTAAGTGTCCTTAGGTGTGCCCTTTGCCTGATGACCTCAGATCTGGATTGGCACAGCTGGCAGCAGTGGTCTTAGACATCAAGCATTTCACATTCCATTGCAGGACCTCTTTTCATGTTTTGAAGCTTTCCACGGGGTGTGTGTGCCTGAGCGAATTGGAGACCAGATAGATCTAAATATGTGGTGCAGAAGTCGATAAGCCAGACAATATCAGATAAAGGATACCAGTTGCAGACGAAGTGGATCGAAGTCAGCCATACGAGGTTGACAGATCGCCGGCATCAAGTCCAGAAGGTCACCTGCATGCAGATGGACAGTTGAAAGACCTTACAAGATGTGTGTTTGATTTCAGAGTGACACACGCACACACACACACAAGAACATACAGTCCAAAGGATCATGATTCCTTGCCAGCAAGGGTAAACTTGTATTCTCAGAGCCTGTTTCAATATGTTTCAATTCGGGTTCGATCGAGTCTCACTTCCTCAAATTTGCTCAGTTCCCTCGTGTAAGTTCCGTGCACTTTCGTGGCTGCCACGCCAAAAAACCAAGCCACAACTTGACTGACTACCAAACTTTGATTTCCTATGATTTCCTCACAAGGTGTTGACCGCATTTGACCGCAACTCATTTTTTTCCCGTCTTCAGCTTACAGCCCCGGTTTGGAGGTCAAACAGATGAGATGGCCGGGGTGCCTGCAGCTTGCGTGTGGTTCCAGGAACCTCGACAGTGGACTGTCTTCGTCAAATGATTGGGACCAGTTGGATGACTTGGCCAAGTTCTGAAAGCAATCACGAAAGCACAGGCGAGAGACAAGCACTTCTTTAGCAGTGCAACTGGCCTTATGCTTAGCTGATCTGAGGCTGCTGCATCAGCTGCGTCAATCGGTGGGGCAGTCAAGAAGGCCGAGAAGATGCGACAAACATGCTTTTGATTCTCAGAGCACGACAAAATGGAGTGCTTGAAGCATGGCACTTTGGATCGCGACCCTACATCATCTACATCCTGATAATATACTGTATTCAAAGTTACGTACAATTTATGCAATTAAGCACTGATATTAAGCACCTATGGCCAACCAATCAGTTGTGTTTCCAAGTTTATATATCCCATGAAACATCATGAAGCCAAATGCTTCATAAACAGCACATCAAAGATTCCGATTCCTCGGTGTGGATCCAATCTGAGATGCTGGACAAGTTAACGAAAGCAGTGTTTGCACACTCCTGACTCAAAGTGCAGGCTTCCCACAAGCACCCACGTGGCTTGCCCAACTCCCATTCATCGTGGCCTCGGCAGGCATTGCTACAAGTGGGGCTTTTGCCTGCAGAGATCACTGCCGGCATAGGCTTGAACATTCCTCTGTTTGAAGCGCCAAATATGAAAAGCACAATGCCATACCAATGTCATCGAATTTGAACGATGACCCTGCGTGCACCACCTTAAGAGACACCGCGCTGGTCCTGTAGTGAGACTTGGAGGACGAAACAAGAATCCAGCAGCCAGCGAATCCATGCCAGAAGCCAATCCGTGCTTTGGCGATGTAGGGGCATCGGATGGACTCCACTCCTCTGGTTGGTTGTGGGAGACGTGACTGGAGATGTCGTGACGAACCGCCGAAGAGTCTGCCTTGTAGGTCCTTGTGGCTGCAAGACATGACACCTCAAATGTCGGGGAAAGATCCAACTGGTCCAGGAAGATGCTTTCAGAACCCTTCAGTGACTCTTTTGCTTTGTTTGAGAAGTATTGCACATGTTCAGTATTCATACCAAGAAAGCAACACATTTCACAACATGTCTTGACACGGGGCTGGCTTCGGTCATTCCGTGCGTTGTCACGGCGGCTGCCGGAGGTGCCCCACCAGAGTGCGGTGTGGCCGCCGAATGGCTTCCGAAGCCCGATCCTGCGCCCTATGGGCTTGCCAGGTGCGTGGCGTGACCTGTGTTTGGCAGAACAGGGTCTGATGGATTACTGCCAGATGATCATTTTGCCTTTTTCACGAAAGCTAGCGAAGCTAGCTGGAGTTACTCTTGCGATAGCAAGGTTTCTTTCGACCGGGTGCAAATCCTAACCCCTGATTTTTCAGGTCGAAGACCCCCCCCTCCCC
>CAXAMN010002891.1:1622850-1636439 GCA_963970005.1 Durusdinium trenchii | reverse complement strand
TCTCTCTCATCTCTCTCATCTCTCTCATCTCTCTCATCTCTCTCATCTCTCTCATCTCTCTCATCTCTCTCATCTCTCTCATCTCTCTCATCTCTCTCTCCTCTCTCTCTCTCTCTCCTCTTTCCGTCTCTCTTCTCTCTCTTCTCTCGCAGGAGGATCCGGGCAAAGAGCCACATATCACGAAAGCTAGCGAAGCTAGCTGGAGTTACTCTTGCAATAGCAAGGTTTCTTTCGACCGGGTGCAAATCCTAACCCCTGATTTTTCAGGTCTCCCCACCTCCCCTCTCCCCACCTCCCCTCTCCTCCTCCTTGTCTTCCTCCCATCTTCCCTCCCTCCCTCCCTCCTCCCTCTTCGCAAGTTCGACTCCGTCCTGTCGTCGCTCTTTGGCATGCGGTTAGCGTTGCGTATCTTGCGGCCGCACTCGCTCACTCTCACTCTCACTCTCTCACTGTCTCACTGTCTCTCTCATCTCTCTCATCTCTCTCATCTCTTTCTCATCTCTCTCATCTCTCTCTCCTCTCTCTCTCTCTCTCCTCTCTGTCTCTCGTCTTTCCGTCTCTCTTCTCTCTCTTCTCTCGCAGGAGGATCCGGGCAAAGAGCCACATATAAAGGACTCTTCACCCCTGCCTCCAAAAAGAGCGCCGTGTTTTTTCCTACCTCGCTGCCCTCCACTTTCCCATTCTGGAGCGCTAGCTTTCGCCCCCCCCTTGGCCTCAAGTTTCTTTACTGACTTCAAAAGGCAGAAAGAACTATCGGAACGCCTATTCAAGCAAGTCGATGCTACACCTCGCTGTGCGAGTTCTTGGTGCTTCACCTCGCTGTCGCCTCAGTTGGACCAAGCTGCGCTGGGCCGAAGATATACCGCGAAACCGTTGGGTCATCAGCTTCGTTCAACAGGTGGGTTTGGGTGGGCGCACCGGGGATGGTGTGGCGTAAGGGAATCGCGGGAGAGTCGATGCAAGGGATAGGGGGTGCTCGGATGCACGTTTCATGTATGACTCAAGAAGATAGGTAATGAAGAGTGGTGAAACAGAGTGCCATGGAATCAAGGTGTTTTGCCCAATTCTTAAGCTTTTGTCTTGTAGACTCCTCAGAAACCCGGAGATGGATGAGCTTTGGGAAACCGACGTTTTGTGCTCCCAGCAATGCCAACCCGTGCCGAAAGGCTGTTGACATGGCCGAGATGTACCAGCTCCCGATGGGTACAGGCGGAAAGATGCCACCTGGTACGTTTGAAGAAAACCCGTCTTTGCAAGGATCTTTGAATCTCCAAGACACCAGTCAGTCTCGAAATGCTGCCGTGGGTATTTGTTGCTGGGCTGTTTACCATAAGTGACGGCCCGCGTGTTCGACCTTGTTCAGGCGGCTGGGTTCAGATACGAGCTCTCTTTTGGCGGTTTCCACAGCTGCATGAGGAGGGGGCTTGCGTGTTGTTGGTACATGTTTCTAGAGTCTTAGAGAGTCACCGATGCTTTTTCTTTTTTTGTTACTACTAGTAACAGGTGCCACGCTAGTAGTAACAGGTGCCTTACTAGTAGTAACAAAAAGCTATTAGAATTAAAATTAAAGTAAATTAGCTTCTTGTTACTACTAGTAAGGCACTTGTTACTACTAGCGTGTTCATTTTTTGACTCTCACCACAGGCATGTTTTGGAACGGCACATTTCCTTGCACGCCTGGTGGTCAAAGATCAGACAAGGCGCTGGACGCTTTGTTGAAGCAGTCAAAATCTAGCCAGAACACACTTGATTCATCTTGATTCCCTGTCTTATTATTGTCCAAAGATGCACACTGAGCCGAATAGGCATAGGTCTCACGGATATTTCTCAGTGCACTACTCTGCTCAAAATCATGTCAACATCTTCTTGGCGTCAGGGCACTGGATGCAAAAGTCGTCTCTGGTCGCGTGGCTGTGCGGTACCCTCGCCTGGTGCGTGAAGCCGGCCGTGTCGATGATAATGTCCAATGTGAAAGGACAGTCCATGCCTTCATCCCATCAAGCCAGGTCAATGGCGCAGACGCATGAATAGTTTGTGTGACGGATTATGCGCTCAGCCTGAGGCGTATCAACGCTCTGGAGCGTCTACAAGGATTTGTCGAGGCACGAGAAGCACTGAATGTGGGGAACGCTGGGAACGCATGTGATCGTTGACATTGTTGTTGCGAGTGCCGCCCCCTTCCCCCTTGGATTTTCAGCCATTTGTTGGAGATGCGCTTGCCTTCCATGTTCTTTCAAGGACATCAATAAAAACCTAAAAAGCCTTTTGCATACACATTATGGCCCATTGATTGTGAGGCAAGTAAAGAATATGACTGGTCTCCTCCGATCGTGTGAGGGTGTAAGAGATGTCAGCAAACCAACTGAGCGCTCGGGATTTGATTTTTAAACCTCCTTTGTGACAGTATTGTGAGGATGCCCTCCTTCGCCCTCTCGTACTCAAAGTGTCCGAAACCATGCGCTCGTCAGGACTATGCTTCGAGGTTGCCACCTGCTGCTCACCTCTCTGTGGCAGAGCTCATGGGCACTAGTCTTGTGGGGGAGCTCTGGCTATCGCTATTTTCCAACTGCAAGAATTCCCACAGGTTACCTAGCATCTTGGCCAGTTGGCTGGCGAGATTTTGCCAAAGCAGGTTTTGATGTAGATTGACTCACGCCAAAGCAGCCTGAGATCCGGACGGAGCCAAGGTCAGAAAGCTCTTTCATGGGCGTGGCCCACAGACTTGCAGAGTTCGGAGCTTCACTGGCTTGTCAGACAGTCGTGGACAGTCTATTTCTAAGTGTACGATTGTGTAAACTTGAACTTCAAGATCTTCCAGACTCGGAGCTAAACTCCACACTTTCCACACTGGCGGTTGCAAAACAAGCCACAGACCACCAAACAAACAAACATATATTGAAATTCTCTATAATCAAATACTCTACAGAAGGGGTGAAGGTGAGGTGACGATCATGGTACCTCCAAGGATTCACTGAGGGAGGAGTCACGCAATTTAAGCACCCGTTTGGTGCTAATTACTGTATATGATTTGGTGTCAACTAGGTCAGAGCTGCCTCAGAAGCCACTTCTGGAATGTCTCAGGCGTGGGGAGGAGGGTGGAGTTGTCTTCCACCATGTTCCACCCTAGTGAGCAGATCTTCTCAATAGTCAAGAAGAATTCAAAGAGGAGTACTGTAGCTTTCATGATAGCTTTCGTTTCATCTCCTAACAACTATTGCTTCGGATCGTTTGGAGTGCACAAGTATTTTCGGAGGGGGAAAGGGACATTCATGGAGCCTTAGGCATGACACACAGCAACATGGCAGTAATGATCTCATGGTCTCACGCGACTCTTGGTGAATCAGTGCCTTTTTGGCCCAAAATGAGCAGATTTTTGCGAGGCGGTTGTTGGATGGCAACTGATGTTATGCTCAAACACAGAGTTGATGGAAGCGATCAATCATTCAGGCAGATTGTTTCAACGTTTTATCGAATTGACAAAGAATCACGATCAGTTGCCATCCTTCTAGTCGGGTTGGCCACATGGTGTTCTTTTCACAGCATGACAGTTGACACCTGCAACACAACAGGTCTCCCACAATTGTTTTGTACTTGGGTTCAAAGGCCAACCTGCTAGCCGCTCCGCTAGTTAGTTCGCCCAGCCACAGCTCGAAGACCCTCAGCTTGAAATGGGTTTGGACACGAGGGAAGGTCCTCTTGTAGTCAGAAGTTAGCTTTCCTGGCTGAAACTTCAGCATTGGCATTTGAAGCCTTCAACCTATAATTCCATGTGACCAATCATTTTGCCGGCATGCTGCTCCGATGTCTGACAGACAGGCCATGAATATCACTCGTACTTCCGAAGCACGAGAACCAAAGGCGGGAAAGGACATGAAAGGACTACTTCTCGCTTTACCCCTGCCGAGATAGTCAAGCGATGTTTAGAATCAGCCGACACAAGGTCAGGATGTTTTTCTTTGGCACCAGTTGCTTCAGCATGTGAGCTGGTGAAGAGCGACTTGGACAGGATGATATTACAGATGCGGAACGCAAAGAGTGGTACTCCAGTATCTTGGCGTCAGCACCCCATGCCACGTCATTGCATGACCTCTATGACCCCGACGGGCACATGTGGCAACAGGATTGGTTCCGGATGGCTCTTAAGAACCCAGAAGAAGGGGTCTTGAAAGTTCTTTCGATCCATAGTTACTAGTAGCATCTTGCTACTAGTAGTAATGCGCTTGTTACTAGTAGAGATGCACTTGTTACTAGTAGCTTCTTGCTTCTGGCGTCTTGAAGGTTCATTCCATCCATACGGCTTGGCGATGACCCAAGGACTCTCGTGGGAGAAGGAGCTAGATCCGCAGCCGGGGCCCAAGGCAATGCAGAAAGGACATGTCATTGAGAAGCAGCTTGCTTCAAGGTATCGTATACAGATGTATACAGTACATATTTATATGTATACCGTATACATACATTTAGTTTATATATATATATATACAGTACACTAGTACAATTATGTATATACACATGTCCAGCTCTCTCATACTCGGTTGTGGCAGCAGTATGTATCGGATTTTGCTGCAATGTCACCGTGCATTCTTGTACATTTTTGTACCGTAGTTGAGGGCCTAACTGTATAATACCTGGTACTGTAGGAAGAAGTTGAGTGCAAAGCCAACGCTGCAAGCCTAAGAAGACCTGATACCAAGGAAAGAATGTCGACTTCGACGAGAGGGGCTCCTTACCCTGCACCTCCCGTATCCATGTGCAACTGATGTGACTGAAGGATTGGCTGAAGTTGTGACTACAGAGACCCTCCAAGCCACATTCCTGGATTGTTTTTGAGATGAACGCATCATAAAGCATCCTGCAACCTGCAACTCAATCGAGAAGCCACGCCTAGGCTATTTTGGACAGATCCAGCACTTGATGCTCTCGATGTGAACGATAAAAAGTGGGAGGTGGTACAAATGGGCTCCTTGGCAAGTTTTCAGTGTTCTTGCTTGTTTGTTTGCCATCGCTCACTAGAGGCTCACTATAGGATTAATAATGATGAGAAGGAGGAGGATAAATTCTGCAAAGCATGCGTTGTCTGCACCACACTGGCTCATCATAGAGTTTTGCTACAGCAAGCCTTTTCCCCGCCGCTACCCTTCTTTCTTGCAATCAATAAATCGTTCGTTGGACACAACTTATCCGCCAGGCTTGGAATTTGTGGTAACCTTTTAACATGTTCAGTATTCATGTTGCAATATAGTCGTCTATAAACTCGGGGGATGTGTTCCACAATCAGGGGGGTTTTAATAGATATTGTTTTTACAAAAAAATCAAAAGGAACCATCACAACAATAGATATCTAATAAGTAATACATTGTTGGAAAGGCAAGCGGCAAGCGGTTTCTTCCGGGGTTAACTGGTAGAAGCGGTCTTTTCAACATGGTAATTGAATCTATAGAGAAGTGACCTGCCTAAACAGAGCTGAATCCTGAGCTTCATAAGCAAACATTCCATAGAAGACAGGGTGGTCACAGAGGAAGTTGAATCTATTTTGTGTATGCTGTGGCGTCCCCGTAACTAAAGGTGAACCCCCTTAATTCGATGTCGCTCCGCAGCTCCGGCTCAACTTATGTGGGGGCACACACCGCATTGTCGGTGTGGTGTGTGTTCCACACTGCGGCGAGTCTGCCACCACATAGCAGACTTCTCGCCGAAGCCGGGGTACATCCCATTTGCAGCTGACCGGCTTCGAGTTCTTGCTGGTGAGCTGTGTGACTGGGGCGACAGCTACTTCGCATCGGGTGGGGCACACCCCGGTGCGGTGGCACCTCCTCAGGCGGGGCCTGGAAGGGAGGAAGACAAGAGCAGAAAGGATCCGGCAGATCCGACAACAGAGAGGAGAGAGCAGGCATCTGGAGGCATCGCAAGTGGCAAAGGAGTGGAGACCAAGGAAAGCAAAGGGACCCGTCGTGAACGTGACAGTGGAGCTGATCGTGAAAAGACAGAGAAGGAGACAGTCGACGTCAAAGAGGAACCCAGCGAGGACAGTGCATTCAACTCTGAGGAAAAGAACCTACGTACAACAGCCTCCAAAAGCTTTGCAAGGCCTGCTCCTTTAGGAAAGCGGGTTGAGAAAGGAAGAGAAGCTTCAGCCCAGGAGATCAGTGGAGAGGAGGTTGCAACCGAGCCCGAGACAGAGGAGGTGTCAGTCAGAGACAAGAAGAGGTCAAGGAGAACAAGATCTCGATCCAGAAGGAGGAGACGAAAGGAAGACAGTGACAGAGGTCGGGTTGAGAGAAGCCCGGAGCCCTATCAAGAGGAGGTCGAACGAGCACGAGACGGCCACTCCTCCTCTGCTCACCCAGAAGCCCATCCAAGGCCTACACGAAGGCCTAGCACGTCTTTGCCAAGGAGGCCAAGAAGCCCCAACTATCCACCTCCTGCCAAGGGAAAAGGTCGAGGTCGCGGGTGGCACGGTTATCCGCCTCGACAAGAGTGGACAAACAAGGGGGTGAAGAAGGTGGGGAGACAATTGGAATTCAAGGAGTACCTCGCCTACAAAAAGTACCGCTGAGAAGGGCTGAATGGCCCCAAAGAGAAGACCTGCTGCCGCTGGTGAAGCTAGAGAGAACAGGAGGAGAGTTCGTGTCAGGCCAGCCGCAGTCGTTCCTCCCGCTCCTGCAAGAGAGGAACTTGCATTGGGAGCATGGGTGGAGTCAGGGAGTTTAGCAGTCACAGACCTCACTCCAGGCAAGAAGTTTCAGATCGAGGCTCTCTACTGGGACAAGTCCGTCGAGGCAGCAGCAGAGCTCGTGGGTGTGGCCATCAAAGCAGGCCAAATGGAGGTCAGCTTTCGCGTGAGTGGCACCTCCGACGAGCAGCTTCTGAAGTGGCTCACCGCCGAGGAGGACCGGGTTCTCCGAGGTCACCTCTGCCCCGCAGGTTGCAGCAACAGTCCACAAAGCGAGGACCTGATCCACGTGAAGCGTCTTCGGTTGTTGGAGATCGACACTCCTGCATGGGCACAGAACCTCAAGGAGGCAGCCGAAGCAGAGGTGTTGAGGAAGCTGGCCGCCGAGTCCGACAGACGAGCCCGGGAAGCCAAAGGAAAAGGAGTAGGAGCTCCTGCGGGGGAGGCCGCAAAGGGAGCAGCTACAAGCGAGAGTTCATGCACCTCAGCTTGTGGACCTCGAGGAGAGTCGATCTGCAAACAGGGAGTTGAGGGAGGAGCTGAAGAACAAGCAAGCAAGCCAACGCATTTGGCCGAGTGCAAAAGGCGACAGCAAGAGCAGCGGCAAGATGAAGGCGGAGGAATCCAAGGGCAAAGGCAAGAAGGACAAGGGGGGCAAAGACAAGAAGGATCGAGAAAGGGAGAAAGAGAAGTGAGATCTCCTCTCGAAAGGTTCACAGGGCAGTTCATTGAGAATGAGTTGAAGCGCATTGCGCACGAGGTTCATGATGGGTTGCAGCACGATGCCACAGAGATGCCAGATGCAAGCCCGGGTGAGATGCAGTATGATCACCCGGAAGCGGCCATTTTGGTCGGTACAGAGCGCGAAGGGAGTGCCGTTTGTGGGCGCAGTTTACATACCGAGCTCGTTGAGCCAGAAAAGAAGGGTTTGAGCGGCTTGGGATTCGAAGACGTCGTCGGGGGGGCTGGTGGGGGAGCTGTCGAGTTTTCTTCGCAAGACCACGACCCCGGGTGAGGTGTTCCCTCTACCTGTCGACACCGCCCTGAACCAGCCTTTCCTTTCCCACTTATCGAAGGGTGTTCGAAGTGTTCTTCGTGGAGTGGTGTTGGGACTGAATGACGTGTATGACAGCCAGCCGCAACCATGTGAAACAGTTTCACCTTTGCATGTACGTATACTTCTTTTACTGAGTGAGGAGGTGGTTAGGTTCCTTGAGAAGTTGCCCAAGTTTGTGGATCTAAGCTGGAGGGAGTTCCTAAAGGTGCGGACCATCGATTACAAGGGAGAAGAGGTCAGGACAGCTCAACAGACATCATGGGAGAACATCTCTCCTGCCCTCCCGGATGAGGTAGGCACAGTGGAGTTGGAAGATGTCGTAGGAGCTGGATGTCTTCACTATGTCCGCAACTTTGAGGAATACTTGCTGCCCCGTGAAGATCAGACCTACACCAAACCACCCAAGGTCATGGTGGGAGTGGACCAATGGGAGCCATTTTGCAAAGGACTCCTGTCCAAGAGTATTTGTGGTCTTATTCCCGAAAGCAAGGTCTTCCATGTGCAGGGCAAACCATTACTCAACGGGCTATTTGGGGTTTTGAAGGAGGAGACCCATCGAGGACAAGAGGTACATAGACTTATCATGAATCTTATACCGCTGGACAAACTGTGTCGTTCGATCACAGGTGACGTCTCCACTCTTCCAAGCTGGCCGAACATGAACGCCTTCCAGATCCACCCGGACGAGGCGCTACTCGTAAGCAGCGAAGATGTGCGCTGTTTCTTTTACCTGTTCCGGGTACCTGTGGGGTGGAGGCCGTACTTGGCGTTTTCTAGACCCGTCCCCCCGAACCTTTGTGGTGATTCGTCGGAACCGCACTACTTGACTTCACTGGTTTTGCCTATGGGATTTTGCAACAGTGTATCCCTAGCGCAGCATATACACCGGTTTGTGGTTGGGAGAGCGCTGGATGAAGCTCGTTCGCTTGGATTGAGGGGAGGCTGGGAGTCGGAGTTGAGGAAAGACCGACCCCTCCCAATCAGCAACCCCGTACACAGGGTCTACTTGGACAATTTCGATCTTCTGGAGCGCGTCAATAGTACCATGGCGGAGGTTGTTCAGGGAAGCGTTGCCCCCTTAGCTTCATCTCTCAGACAGGTGTATGAGGAGCTTGCTATTCCCAGGCATCCCAAGAAGGCAGTTGAAAGGCAGTTTCAAGCCGATGTGCAAGGTGCTCTAGTGGATGGTCGTGAAGGTTGTGCTTGGCCTAGACCAGAGAAGATCATGAAGTATGTCCAACTTAGTGTCCTTCTTTTGGGTGAGACCCGGTGTACACAGAAGCAGATTCAAGTGGTCGCAGGGGGTCGGGTCTACATGGCGATGTTCCGAAGACCTCTGGGAGTTTGTGACAAGTTTTGATGGAGGACCACGGGTCCAGGTCATCCCTTGGAAGGTGAGGAGTGAAATTGCGCGTTTCTGCCTGCTTATTCCACTTGCAAGGATGGACTTCAGGACGGACTTCTCTGGCGTGGTGACTGCTAGCGACGCATCTTCAACGGGAGGTGGACTCACAGCCAGCAAGGGGCTCACCTCCTTGGGATGCATGGCATCGAATCAAACAGTTCGAGGCGACGTTGTGGAACCAACGGAGGTGACCAGCGTGTTGACCATTGGGTTGTTTGATGGCATGGGAGCTCTCCGAGTAGCAGCTGTGGGCATGTGAGTGTGGAGAAGCATGGGCCAGCGCGGCGTGTTGTTGAGAGTAGGTTCGCAAACACCCTGTTCGTGGAGGACGTGGCTCAGGTGGATCAGGAGATGGTTCATGAATGGGCATGTCAGTTCTCTCAAGTAGGCCTTGTCGTGATAGGTGCTGGACCCCCTTGTCAGGGAGTATCAGGTCTCAATGCTGACCGACGAGGGGCTCTTCGTGACCACCGGAGCTGTTTGTTCACTCATGTGGAGAGGGTTCATGAGTTGGTACGGAAGGCTTTCCCCTGGGCGGGCCATTACAGAGGTCATGTTGGAGGCTCCCTATGACATCAATGCATTCCTTGAACCAGGCTGGACGAAGGTGTCAGATGAGGCTTTTCCCACCTTCACTACATCACGGCCGAGGACAAGTCCGGGTAGAAAACCTGCAGGAATCAAACAGTGCACGGAGATAGAGCTTAAGGACTGGGCTGAAGATTGGCATCGTTCCCCACCGTACCAATATCAGACCAAGTTCAGGGTACAAGACAAGCGTAAGAATACACGTCTCCTGAATTGTGATGAAAGGGAGGTGATGATGGGGTTTCCTAAGGGATACTCCACGGCTTGCTATCCGAAAGGGGAACAAAAGACACAGGCTTGGCACGACGAACGTGGAACGTCTTTGTCGTGGCATGGCTTCTTAGTCAGTTGTCAGAAGTGCTGAGTTTGGAGCAGGTGATGCAGCAATGTTCTCCAGGTGGGGGCCAGACACTCCAGAGTCTACTTCTTCGACCTTTCATGCGGGTGCCTCGACAAATTGCTGAGGCCGGGAATGAAGCACAGTTGGTCAAGAAGCTCGCGGGAATGGCAAGCCTCAAGGGAGAGGACGTTCTCCTGCAGGCGCAGACGGAAGATCCTGTCCGATACCATCGACTCAGAGCAAGTATACCTGCCAATCTCTGGCGCTGGCGCACCATTTGTGGGTGGACATGGAGTGGACAGCATGAACACATTAACAGCCTTGAATTGCGAGCTGTTTTCACCAGTCTACGATGGAGGATCTGCAAGAAAGGTTGGTTGCGCAGTCGGTTTGTGCACCTTGTTGATTCCCTCGTGCGCCTGCACAGTCTTGCAAGAGGACGCTCAAGTAGCCGCAAGTTACGACGAACTTTGATGAGGATTAACGCTCTTCTTCTCGCCTCTGGAAATCAGACCCATTGGGCATATGTGCATACATCTCAAAACCCGGCTGACGCTCCCAGCCGGAAACCTGTCAAGAAGCGATGGGTAAAGTAGGCAAGGTTTTGATAGAAGGAGGCAGTAGAGAAGAGCGTAAACGTCAAAGAGCGGCTTTAGGTAGTTTGCAGTCCCTTACAGTTCAGCCACGCACCCGAGAACGATACAACCGTGCTTTAGAAGGGTTTTGGGCTTTCCTCCGTGAAGAACAACGAGAAGTCCCTACTTCACACTCAGGGCTTGATGTTCTCCTTCAGCAGTACATAGAGCATTTGTGGAGCGAAGGGCATAGACGTGCTCAAGCAAGTGACACGGTGGCAGCTTTACAGGACGCCCAGCCACAGGTCAAAGGCCACCTCCGTGGAACCTGGAGGTTGTTGAAAGCGTGGAGCATGAACGAGGCGCCAAACCGTGCACCACCACTTCCGGAAGAAGCTCTCCACATGATGGTAGGTTTTGCCATAGCCAAGGAAGAGTACTTGTTCGCAGTGTCACTCCTGGTGGGTTTCTACAGGACCCTTCGTACGGGAGAGATTTTGAACTTGAAATCCTCCGATGTGAGTATCCATACTGCACAGGGTCCAGCTGTCATTAGTTTGGGTCTGACCAAGGGTGGTAAGAGACAAGGAGCTTCTGAGAGTGTGTCACTCACAGTTGAAGAACCACTGCGTTGGCTTTTTCGCTTGGACTCGGGACTCGAGTGCCCGCAAAGTGTTGTGTCCCTCCCCTAGTCACTGGCGGAAACTGTTTAACACCACCACTGAAGCGTTGGGTTTTGCCGATTTGGGGTTTCGACCCTACTCACTTCGAAGAGGTGCGGCCACTTGGTGGTTTCAACGTTGGGGTTCTTTAGATAGGCTTGTAGTCTACGGGAGATGGCAAGCGGCGAAGACCGCAAGAACTTACGTCAACAGCGGTTTAGCAGCTCTTGCAGAGATGCGGTTACCTCGATCAACCCAGAACAAGGGTTACCTCCTCCAATTTTCGAATTCAAAAAAACATGTTACCCCGTCGCTTGAGCCTACCCTTAAAAAGGGCAGGGCTGGGGGCGGTGGAAAGAAGGCCAGAAAGAAGGCCAAGGACAAGAAAACCAAGAGAACCAAGAGGTAAAAGAGTGAATTTTTTCGCGCAGGGAGCGAAATTTTAAAGAGCGCCATGGGGTTTACATTCCTTCGGTTTGGCGGAGGGATGTAAACGTGGTGACCAACAGTCCTTCGGGCTAGAAATGTTCTTCCGGTTTGGCGGAAGCATTTCTAGGGAGGACAAAGGGATCTGAGGGTGATCCCTGAAGATTATTTCAACCATTTTTCCTTTTAAGTTTTGACAAACCTGGTCTTGCGAAGAAAAGAGGGACAGCGGATGGGGAGTGAGCCTTTGCTGTGGCGTCCCCGTAACTAAAGGTGAACCCCCTTAATTCGATGTCGCTCCGCAGCTCCGGCTCAACTTCCCTCCCCCCCCCTCCCTAGAAGGCCAAGGACAAGAAAACCAAAAGAACCAAGAGGTAAAAGAGTGAATTTTTTCGCGCAGGGAGCGAAATTTTAGAGAGCACCATGGGGTTTACATTCCTTCCGTCTGGCGGAGGGATGTAAACGTGGTGACCAACAGTCCTTCGGGCTAGAAATGTTCTTCCGGTTTGGCGGAAGCATTTCTAGGGAGGACAAAGGGATCTGAGGGTGATCCCTGAAGATTATTTCAACCATTTTTCCTTTTAAGTTTTGACAAACCTGGTCTTGCGAAGAAAAGAGGGACAGCGGATGGGGAGTGAGCCTTTATATATATACATTCATAGAAAGCAGATGTGGGTGGTGAAAGCTAGGTTCTATAGAGGCAAGGGTAGCGGCCGAATTCATTTGCTGCGTCTACAACCTCAGGTGTCAGGCCTCGATGACAAGCAATAAAACATATTCAGGAATCAGATAGAGTTCTGGAGAGTGCTTGAGGAGCGGCACAACATGATTTTTCAATCTTACTGGCTGGCTGGGTGTTGGTTTTCCTGTTTGCCTCCAGATTTTCTAGTGCGGCAACTTCTCCAACTGTTTTTGTACCTTAAAGACGGCATGATTTCCCTGAAATTCGCACCTGGATTCGATTCTTTAGTTAAGATTTTAGTTCGATAATTTTTTTAAGTAAATCAGCAATTCAGAACATTTGTCGTTTGCACGCTGCGATTTTGGCGAACGCTCCATGCCGGCAGAAGCTGTCATTCGACTCGGTGATCACGGCAAGAAGTGTAGGAAAGGGGAAGCGATCCATGAGCGGGTCGATATGATCCGTGCTTCCAAGAGGGAATGCACTCCTACAAGTATGGAACTTTTGACAGGCGAGGAAGAAGACCTCCACCACGCATCAATAAGGCCACCAAGAGGGCTTTGCTTGCTGGGGCAAGTGCTCTTCCACATTTTCTCCAACAGGCACTTGAAACAATGTTTCAAGACAAATGATGATACATGCTGCGTGCTGTATAATAACACTTGCACTTTTCGGAGGCAATCTTTCGAGTGGCAGATGCATAGTTACTGTATGCCCCCCTGATTGATTTCCCATGACCTCCAGGTTGATCCCATGGGTCCATGGTCTCCACATGCTTCCACTTTTCACTTCATGCTTCCCATCGCTACTAGTAACAAGGGCACTACTACTGGTAGATACTAGTAGCAAGAAGGTACTAGTAGCTATTTTACTAGTAGTAATGGCCCCTCCAACCTACTAGTAGTAATGCCGCAATGCCCTTGTTACATTGGATTGTCGATTACAAGTAGGTGTTATGTCCCATGCCTTTGGCACTCAAAGAACATGCACGCGGGGTGCTTTGAGTTTTGGATTAAGGCAGAGTATACCCGATCGGCGGAACATTCGCAGTCCGCCCAGTTGACAGCCCACTTTCATCGTGCCGTCCATGGAGTCCATGAAACACGTCCTTCACGGAACCGATGCTTTTTCTTTTTTTGTTACTACTAGCGTGGCACTTGTTTCTAATAGCTTCTTGTTACTAC
>CAXAMN010002891.1:1602181-1613231 GCA_963970005.1 Durusdinium trenchii | reverse complement strand
GTTACTACTAGCGATGCACTTGTTCCTAGTAGCTTATTGTTTCTAATGGCTTCTTGTTACTGCTAGTAAGGCACTTGTTACTACTAGCGATGCACTTGTTCCTAGTAGCTTATTGTTTCTAATAGCTTCATCTTTCTCACTTTGCCTGGGAATGGTCAGGTGGGGTGAACACATGTTTTGCAACCAGCAACAAGTCCATGTTCGTAGTGGAGAAGGATAAGGGAGGGCTGGGACGATTCTCCACTCAGGGTTCTTCGAAAAAAGGCTCCCGCTGCTGTTCAGCCGCATTTCATCCCCCTGAAGTTGCTTGCTTTGCATTTTTTCTACTTTCAATGTTCACCAAACTTCTTCAAAACGGTTCTTTGCAATCCGACCTCTTCCTGAGGCCAGAGGATTGACCCTGCGGCCCGCCGCCGATCGCCTCCGTTTGGGCCAAACGCCTCAGAACTGATTGGCTTTCAAATATCTAAAAGCAGCAGAAATGGAGACCTGCGACGCATCAGGACTCGATGCGCAAAACCTCAGAGATTTTATGATTTTCCTTCCTTTTGATTGTTCATCGTTCATCATCTCATCAGGTTTAGCACTAAGCACGATCTCTCTATGAGATTCGCAAGGCCAAAAGTATGACTGAGGGTAGATTCGCGTTCAACACTTCCGTACTTGAAAGAAACAATCCACACGCCATCTTTGATTCCTGAGTTTGAGATCCTCGCATCGGCTGTTTGTTCAGGACATGTTGGCCCCATGCAGGTTTGAGTCGTTGTTTATCCAGTTTTTCCAGTAATTAGGTCCAGGTGTTGTGGGTCTCCCACTTGGGGAGCCATGGCCATTCCATACCCATGTCATCATGTGCCATGGGCGATCGCATGGACCTGCGATCGATGAAAATCCATGGCTTCTCTTGCCTTGAGCGCAAACAGGGGCCAAGCGGGATTTACATGTACAAAACAATCACAAGACAGGGGAACAAATTTGGTCCAAAAGAATAACAATAGGAAGAAGACGAGATCATTTATGGCTCCAAGAATCAAGATCATTATACTGCCTCGTTCCAACGAAAGACCTGGAGCGGCAAGGCCTGGAGCGGCTCTTCAGGCATCCGGAGACCGGGCGCCTACATGCACAGCTCTCCGAAACAGGTGCGGCTCGGCGGGACGGGAGCTACAACAGAATGTTGTTTCTAATAGCGAACCTTGTTACTACTAGTAAGGCACTTGTTACTAGAAGCGATGCACTTGTTTCTAATGGCTTCTTGTTACTAGTACAAAGACAAGGTAAGTGGTATAGCCTTAAGTGGTATCAATGTATCAAGCAGGTGGTTTTTGATTTGATCCATACATTGGCAGTCAAATTTTCAGGCACAAATTGTGGGATACTTCAGATATCTTCAGATATTCGAGCCATTTGGTGATCGAAGACGCCACGCACAAGTGATGACTGAAGAAGAATCGTGCAGCAGCGTGGAATGATGGGGAGTCTGTTGGAGTTGGTATTCTGACAGCAGAAAGTGTACTTAAAGGATCTTAAAGGCATGTATGTAATTAATGAGGAAATACCGTGTTGATAACTCAAGGTTCAACTCATTTTGATGGAACATAATGGAACCATATGGACCTCCACTGGTGGGATTGCTCTTCCACTCAATGCTGTCTTGTGACAAACCTGACCCATCTGACCCACCGATTTGGATCGACCTGTCTCGACCTGTCTAGCTCTGTTCCAGGCTCTGTTCCATTGTCCTCGCTCTTGCGCTACTTTGCAACTTGCTGAATCGAAAGACGAGTAACACGACTTTTCTCTTCCGATAGAAAGGAACAACAGTTTTGCTTGTTGGGACAAGGGGCCTCAGAAGTCAGAGTATGTGAGTAGATCTCATGATGGCTTTACTAGGAACAGCTTGCTTGAAGCCATGTTTTTCGATTTGTCTTTGTTTCAGCTTTCCTCGACATTAAATGTGGACATGCTACAAATTGGGCTCACAGATCTCACAGATCTAGTCAATTGTATCAGACCTGATTAATTCACCATGAACTGGGAATTGGTACTAAATTTGTGATGGCCATGACCTTTGGATGGTCCGAGGGCCAGCGGCTTTTGGGCGGAGTGCGCTTCTCGCCGCAGCAAGCGCTTCTTGGTCTGAAGAGGTCAAGGAAAAGGAACTGGGGTGTCCAAATTGGACCACATTTTTATGACCAGGTTGACCAGGCCCCAAACTTCTCAGAATGTCCCCCTCTGAGGCTAGAGGCTCTCAGCTCGTCGAAGGACCAGTGTTCAAAGCTGTTACTGTTGACTTAGGTGAAATATCAACAACACACTGTGGCTTCTGTACTGTACACCATTGGAACATATTGGAACCATTCGATCCAGGGGCTTGGCAGGAACAACTCAACGTAATTTTTTTTTCTTTTTTGCGGAACGACACGCCGCTCCGTCCTTCGATCCAGGAGCTCTTGGTGGATCCCAAGACTTTGACCGTGCCGGAAGCCCTCGTGTCCACGGTGTCGATGTGAAGCGTGCGCTGCGCTGCGCTGCGCTGTGCTGCTTTGCCGTTCTCGCCGTTCTCCGAGGCACGTGCAAGAGTGGCACAAGTACAACCTGTCGTTGCCCCAGAACCTGGTCGTTTTCCATTGAAATAGAAAAGGGAGAACACCTTGTCACCCTCTTGAAATCTTTCTCCCCTCTTCAGATGGTTTGCTTGGCTTCCACCTTGGAGAAGCTGATTTGGACATGTGTGGAGATTTTTGAGGCTTGTTTAATCGGGCATTTCTCAGGTCAATGCTGCCCAAAATTCAGGAAGTGCCAGCGAACAAAGAGAGGCCACCGGCTGACACTGTTTTCTTCAGGCCTTCCCACCCAAAGAGCTGCGACGTGTCCGACGTTACGACAGCCCCCGGAAATCTTCCAAAGATGTGACGACGTGACCAATAGCGTCCAATAGCTACGTCTTGCAGAATAAAATGCCTATAATGAGTCCGACTCGGCTTTACTTATATAGTACTTGAGAATTTGTTTCCAAGAGATACAGTACGCCCGCTCCCCCTGCAAGTACAACACAGCAGACCTGCATGTACATGCCCTATGCTATGCAGCAGCACGATATCCGTGAGCAAAAATGAGTTGTATTATGCGCACTTCTTTTTTAAAATCAATGTCGATCAATTTTTCACAGACCATCAGAGGTTTCTCCATAGACTCGAATTCGACCAAGAGCTTTTACCCCAGTGGCAGGTTGATCCATCTCGTTGCTGAACGAAGAGGCCATCGCATGGTCGCCATTGGCATTGCAGAGTGGCACTCTTGGAAGAAGCCTCACCTGTGGGTTTGTATTAAGGAGACCAACATTACGGGGTTTTGGTCTATTTAACAAAACTATGTTCATCTATTTTACTTCTTCCAGCCATATTTAAGACACACCCACGTGTTGATCCATTCATGGTTCCAATGCTCTGATGTGCTGCTTCTGGCAAATGCAGAGTGACCAAATTGCCAATCGAATTGCTCATGGGCTGATAGGTTCGTTTGTGGTCCATGTTTGGGAGCGGATCTGTTCGTTTGTGCCGTGTTGCGGCCAAGCGAGGAGAACGCTAGGCCACTAACATCCGCGAACATCCGCGAACATCGAAAGCATGGAATTGCAATTCTTTTCCGGTCTCGAAAGGATGTTGGACAGATGGTGTGTGCGGAAAGGCCGGTGGAGGAGGACTTCGACTTTCAGCTCGCAATTGCCGGATGCCCATCACAGCCGGAGCATGCTTCGGATTTGTTGGTCACGTTCAATTCCACAGCGGGAACCAAATCATGCTCACTGAAGTATATAGACGCTGTTCGGGGCTTCCAATCTCGGTCTTTGCGTCCAAGGTCCGACAAACAACGTGTAAGGAGGACCTGCTCAGAACATCCAGTTGATCGACCTTCCACAGGGTGAAGTGACCTATTCCGACAATGTTGCTTGATCGCTTTACTAAGATACACCAAGAACTGCCTGATGTCTCCACGGGGCTATGCCATTATGCCACTTGGTGTTTTGTGCGCACAATTTTTCTTCAATCAAGAACCTTCGAATTCATTCGACGTGCGTCATTCGCACCGGATGCCCTTTGCACTGTCGGAGGAGATTCCGCGAGATCTTGGACTTCTACATGCATCCTTTCAGTTGGGATCCAAGCATTTTAGGCTCTCTAATATCCCGAACTAGCAGAGCTGAGACAGGACGGGAAGTTCGTGCGGCGAGGGTTCGAGGGAAGTGGTCAAATCTGGATCCAAGGGAACCAGTTTTCGATTCATTCGATCGGTGACCCCATACCTGAGATATTGATGGCTTTTCGATCCTTTTGGCCTAGCACGCATCGTTTTTTTCAAGAAGAACAATATAACTGGAAGAATCAGAATAGACCAGAACCCCATTGGTTAGTGTTGCCCGGCGGTGCCCCCCCAAATGAAAAGTACACCCCATTTAACCCACCAAAAGGCCTTTGACTTGGATTCCGTTGACGCTCAGACATCCAGCACAACTGCCTACTTCGTCACGGAGCGGATGAGGCGCGTCGCTCACGGAGCGGAGCGTTCGGAGCTGTCTGCTGCCGACGACCAACGGCAGTCGGAAGCGCTGAACCAAATATCAACCATCCCACGCATTGTCCTCCGTCTTTGAGACAATCAGACAAACCATGACAAAGCCAGCTCATTATTCATAACATATTGGCCCCCAATATGTTCGCCCCCATGGCGAACTCCGGAGATGAGAGACCTGCCAACCCTTGGTAGTCTTGGCAGAAATGGCGCTTTCTTCTTCAGTGTTGCCAATGTGGATGTCAAATGGCCGACACATCAGCCTATCAGCTCACGGGGCAATGCCATGGGCGAGCTTCGTGTGCACGGCATCTCAGATTTAAACCGTGCCATTGCCGCATGCGGGGTTCAATGGCTGAAAGCTTTGTCTTTCTTGGTTGCCGCTCGTCTCCAGTCATGAAACAAAGATGGAATCTTTGGGTGAACATCTAGCCATCCTGGTGTGAATGCCGTCTTGCAGCCAGAGGTATGGAGTGTTTTGCAGCTTTGGAATTTTACGATGCTGTTATCTGAAAAGACAGAGCCAGGAACTTGAAGCGGATACCTTGAAGGCGGATGTCGTCACTTACAATTCAGCCATCAACGTTTGTGGTCGCGCTCATCGGTGGCAGGAGTCATTGCAGCTTTTGACTCAAGTGAGATCTAAACAGCTTCAGCCAAATGTCATCACCTACAGTGCCTTTGGCTGAACAGCTGCTCAACCTCAATGATCCTTTCATATCCTTTCTGGAAGGTTTTCGACTTGCAAAAAGATGCAAAAAGGCTGCCCAGGTGATTTAAACACCCAATACATCCCAATACTAACACAATCAATCACAATCCTGTATATAAGTTGCATGAGCCTGTAGCTTTGGGTCTTTATTTTCTATGGTTTTAAGTCAGGCACCAGCCATAATGTAATGTCCCTCCGTCATCCTCCGTGTGTATTGTGGCAGGCGCTGCCATCAGTGCTTGTCATCGAGCTGGGTGCCTTGGCAAGCGTTGCCCGCAGGAATTTTCATTTGTGCCACACAACATACACAATGCACGAGTTTTTGAAGGATTTTGCGAGAAAGGCGGTTGATTCCCTCGAAGAAACAACGGACCGTTTTTCCATGAACATGAACATGTGTGTTCTTTTTGCAGGGTTATTTGCTTGACACATTTAACAGCCTTGATTCTTGATTGAAGAGATTGGGTCTTGGCCTTGAGTGGTTTGGTGCGATTTAAATGTTCGAGGAAGTGGCAGCAGGCACTTTTCCTTTCGAGAAATGCAGATGTGCAGCTTGATGTCATTGCTTATGGTGCAGCCATCAGTGCATGTATACAGCAATGGCAAGCCGAGCTTCAGCTCAATTGAGTAGCTTTTTGTTCTTGGTCTACGGAGGAGTTTACACTTAGTGGACCGATATGTGGACCGATATTAATGGTATGTATATATATATATATCTTGTCATATACAAAAATGTATCCGCTTTCGATGTTGCGAAGGCTGTTCTGCTTTGGGGGCGCAGGGTTCCGCAGGCATTGGCGTAGGCACACATGTTTTCGCGTAGGCAGGATTGCGTATTTATGTTTTGCGACTTAACGTTGGCACAATGTGACAATGTCCTTCAATTCAACATATTCCAAATTCATTGGATTAATCATCGGAGTTCCCTCCGTTTGACTTGGTGGGTGTGCGGGGTAGTTGAGACACATGAGGAAGCAGTTCATTGGCAACTGCTTTCCTGGAGACGACATACACGGAAGTTTGTCTTGCAAGTTGCAATGGCACAGGTGGTATATATATATAGCTGTATTGTGCTGTATTAAACTCACCATGGGTCAACCTCTCTTTAGTATTTATTGGTTGCACCGGGGTCGGCGGATATACGTTCACTATCACTTTTCGATACTAGTATGTGTGTAGTGGTCCAAACATCTGAAGTTAAGCCTCGTGTAGGACTCGCGTAGATGTGCTGGATCTCCGTCAATTGGAGCCATTTCGCAGCGAACTTGTGCGCAGATATGGAACAGAAAGTGACAAAGAACCATCGACCTGTGCACCTTCGGACATTGAGACTCTAAAGCCAACTCTGGCCTCTCAGGTCTTTCGGCCTTTCGTCTTCAACATCGGGTAGACACTCGCGTACACATCCTCACAGTGCAAACCTTGCCCAAACACTGCTCAATTGGGAAGATAGCACTGATCAAGAGTACAGTTCCACAAGCGTTGTTCTTTCATGTTCTTGTCCACTGAGATGCTCAGAGTTAGTGAGGCATTGGTCTTACTGGAGGAGATGCACGAGCAAAGGATCAGAGCAAATACGATCGTCTACAACTCTGTCCTGAAAGCCTGTGAGGGTGATCAATGGCAGGTCGCGGGTGTGGGCGGGCTCGTGGGCTCCGGACCTGCTTAGAACATCGTGAGTTCCACATAGTTCCATCAGAACATGTGCTCGGCCAGCTTAGAGGGGCTTAGAGTGGCTGTAGAGAGCAAGAAAAGCCACAATTCTGAAAACACACTGGTCCCTTGGATGCCGAAAGGGTGGACTTTTGCAAGGTGCCTGGCTTCAAACTGAGCCATGGAAAATAGTTATATCAGTTGTCTATGCTTGCGAAGGGAAAGAAGAAGAAAGAGAGTATAGCGAGGAAACAAGTGACTCCATCAAAATCAATCTTCAAAAGAGAAGCGGACATCACACGCCAGCTTGAACAAGACATCTCCGGCAGTGAAGTGGACATGCGCCTCATCCACAGAATATGCTCTTCAACATGTGCAACCGGGAATGACCCCTTCCGCCCCATCGTCCTTTGTATCACAGGTGGCTCTCCACATTGCTTTCCAAGAGATCCTCAATGCACAAACGATCGAGGCTGACCTGGTGACCTACACTTTGACCATCGCTGCATGTGGGCAAGGGACTCTTGGCCTGGACCGTTGGTCGGACCTCCAGTCCGCATGATGGTAATCTGACATGGTATGCTTCGAGAATATCATTCATGTGCTTCAGCGACTCTAGACTTAAGCAACATATGACAATTACCTTAAATAATTGCTTGCCATGGGTGCGGTCATTTCTTCATTGGACTGCTGATTTGCTCGGTCTTTCTGAAGGAAAGCATGGGACACAGCACTGCTACTCCTGGAAGACCTTCAAGAACGAAGCCTTCGAGCAGATGTGGCGACTGAGACCCGAAATCCCTAGTGCAAACCGTCGTGTTCTGATCGTTTTAAAGGACCATCGACCCATATCGACCCCATATCGACCCCATACCCAAGGCACATCCGGTCTTTTGGGAAAGAAGATGTCATGGCGCCGGTGAGGTCATGGCGCCGGTCAATCGGGCCGAGGTTGAAAAGCAGATGTGCCAGAGACACTACTCCCACTTCCTCCCACTACTAGTGCTTGTACCACTGTCCAAGGGAGTCACCCCCCAAGTTAGAGACAGAAGATGACAGAAGGGACAGAATGCTCCGCAAGTTCTTTTGATCATTTGATCATGATAGATGTACTGTACTTCCTAGCAATTTGGGAACAATCTTTTTCGGCCTCCAATGGAGGTTGTTTGCAATTCTGCCATCAGTGCCTGTGCTGCCAGCTGGCGTCATGCCCTTGCAGTCTTTGCAGACCTTCGTCAACGCTTCCCAGCAGAGGCCAGAGGATTCATGCTGGGATCATGGGGATGTCAAAAAAATGGAGCTGCCACCAAACCAACGGCCCATGTTTTTGCTAGTGGGCTCCACACCGCGCATGTACTTATGCAATTTTAATATGTTATTTTCTTGAATGAAAAAACATATTTTTACACGAAGAGGTGTAGTTATGACATGTTGACACAACGGGGTTGGGTTGGGGTGGGTGGGTCGGGTGCGGGGGTAAGGGGTAATGACCTTTCTTTCTCCGCAGTATGATAACTCACGGCTTTGTCATTGTGCGTTACTGCTACGGCTGTGCTGTCGGTCCTGGTCCGTCAGGGTGCTCAAATCGTGTTCGTTCTTTGGTGGATAAATCATGATATATCCTTTAAGTGTAGACTGTAGACCAATACATTTATTGATGTTCTTTGTCCGGAACCGGTAGACAAAATCCTTTTTTTTGAACATGAACAAAACATGACGACACCTGACGTGTTTGGCAGAAATGCAATAAAAAGTGTTTAAAGAATCAGCTTGCCGACATCTGAAACTGCCTGGCCTACATATATATATATATACAGTATATTGTTTACAAAACGTTCTTTCTCAGAAAACGCTGCAACCGCTAGAATGGTAATCAGCCTGGCGGGACTTTCCTGTCTTGTGGTTTTAGGAAAATCATGCGCAATCTGTGAGCCTTTGTGTTTTTGCAGGGTTGCTTGCTTTTGCAGGCATTCTCATTTGAGACGGAGAACCTTTGACCCTTTACTGTATATATATATATATATATTTGACTTCAAGAACTTTACTAGTACTAACCAATTTCACTGCTACACGGGCCACACGCAACTGCACTTGTTTTCATTCTCTCAACAGGGAACACCTTCTGCCAGTTCACTGCTTGACTTGTTTGTGCCACGAGAGGCAGTGTCTTACAACGCAGCCATGAGCGCATGCTCAACTCAGTGGCAACTGGCGCTCTTCTTGCTGCGCGAGGTGATCTCAATTCGTTTAGCTACCACTGTCAGTTTTGGATCTGCTGCCAGTGCTTGTGAGAAAGCCGGACGCTGGCAAGAGGCACATTGGGTTCTTGAATTTCTTGAACCCTGCGGGCGTTTTCACAAGATGTTCACTTTTTGTCATGATCAGGCATTTCAAGTGCTTCAAGAGCTTTGGGAACAAGAGTTGGCAGAGGATGTTGTGATGTATGGCACATTAGTCAGTGCCTGCGAAAAGAGTGGTCAATGGACTCAAGCTTTGGTCCTCTTGGACCTGCTTCGGAAACGGATGCTACAGGAGGATGTGGTGCTCTTCAATGCCTTAATCAGTGCATGTGAGAAGCGCCTTGTTTGGTGTTGGAAATGGCTTATTATGTTGTATTATGGGATGCTTTTCTCAGGAAGGTATTGTTGGGGTTTGATGATTTCAATAAAGTCGGCAAGTGCTTTGAACATCAAAGCACATGAATCTCAACGATCGACCAAGCTGTAGCCAAAGGCTTTCTTGTAACCGGAAACTTCAAGGGGTCTGAAGATCTTTTGTTGCAAAGCTCAAGCCTATGAATGACCAGCGCCAGGTGTGAAGAATGGCAACGATCCTTGCTCTTGCTCGCTGAACTTGAAGCAGACGCATCCTTGAGGCCCAATGTGATCACCTACAACGCTGTGATGAGCTCTTGTGGCCAGGGGACAAAGTGGGACATTTCTTTGTACCTGCTCTTTTTGATGCGTCGATCACTGCTTAGTGCTGACCTCATCTCTTACAATGCAGCGATCAGTGCATGTGAAGCAGGGCAGCAATGGCAGGCTGCTGTTCATCTCGTATCCTATTCGCATGGCGTATGGGAATGTGTCGGCTCGAACCCTGCAGTCCCTGCTGTTTTTGATGTTGAATAGTTCTTTCTGGATACGGATTGGAATCCGGATTTTGAGTCTTCATAAGGATTTTAATGCAATCATTGAATGAAACTCGTTCCAACTATATCATCTGCTTGAGCTTAAACCCGTGGTGTGGCAGAGAAGGAAGAAGAGCCAAGGTATCAGAAGTTCAGCAAGCTCGCTTGCATGGGGACGCATCATGGCTGCAACCATTACTTTTCACTGACATACGGTTGATGGACAAAATCCTACATCACTCGGTGATCCCACTGTTTAAGAGGGAGAACGAGAAGGTTTCGTGGTGCAGGGGATGTGGTCCATCAACCTGGACGATTCAACCTACAGAGTTGCAGTTCTGGTGCAAGTTAAAGCTACTTTTCAGCTGAACTTGACATAAAAACTGGTTTTTCTATGTTTTTCTTATACCACCGGACATGAGATTTTCAAGAGTCACCAGTAACCTCCCTTAACCGCTTTTTGCCTGGAGTGCAGAAATCTCATGACATGATGCAACGCAGCCAAACCCGAGATCATGGAAGGCATCACGAGTTTGCTCATGCAAGAAAGAATGCGTTTAAACCGAGTGACTGTCACGAATACTGTGGAAGCTAGATTCTAGCTAGATTAGATCTTTTGTTGTACCAAGTATTTAGGATGCATGACCACTGAAGACAAAAACAGCAGATCATCAGATGGGGAAATAGATGATTCTTTTATGCTGCCGGACCGTGTGCATGGGTGGTCTTATCTAACTTACCCGGCTCCACCTATAGTTGCGATAGCTGGCTGACGTTTAGCCCCTAGGACTTAACCTACCCATCTCCATGTCGCTTGGAGCCTTGACTCCTATGCGATTTGAGCCCACTATACTTAATTGGCATTGCAGCGTTGCTACTAATAACAAGAAGCTACTAGGAGCAAGAACGCTACTAGCCGTACCACTAGGAGCAAGAACGCTACTAGGGGCTCCTGGCCGTACTACTAGGAGCAAGGACGCTAC
>CAXAMN010002891.1:1569961-1595177 GCA_963970005.1 Durusdinium trenchii | reverse complement strand
CTACTCCTACTCCTACTCCTACTCCTACTCCTACTCCTACTCCTACTCCTCCTACTACTCCTACTCCTCCTACTCCTACTCCTACTCCTACTCCTACTGCTACTACTCCTACTCCTACTGCTCCTGCTCCTGCTAGTGCTACTGCTTTTGAGATCGGCAATTGAAAGAAAACGCACATACAAATACATGAACACCAATCTTAGAACCGCAGCCCCAAGCTGACTACCACCAATATGGGTGTTTGTCATCCCTTTTTCCAGGGTTGTTGTTTGTTTGTCATCTTCAATCCCAAGTCAAAAGTCACAACTGCTGGGAGCTTCAGATGTTGGGGTTCCAAAGTAACCCTCCAAACCCATGGCATTGTGATGACCCATGAGTACGTGCGAACGCCAACGCGGCGGTCACCAGTGGATCCCAGGAGCGGCCAACGGCACCGGAGAATGCTGCGGTGATTTTGTCGTGCAACCTCCATTGCAAAGAGGTGCCATTCGTTGCCGAGCTGAAAAGATGTTCACATTCGGTGCCATTCGTGTGAAGTCTTAACAACTTGAACATTTGTCAAAAAGACCATTCATCCAATCTTGCAGTACAAGCCTGACTGACAAGTCACTTTTTCCATGCTCTGAATGCTTCCTTGGATAGGTCTCCTTGAAAGATTGACTGGCCAAGACCACCATTGTGCTTTCGTTGTGCTCTTTTTCTTCCGCAACATGTTGACATACCAAGAATTTGTATTCCATTGACGAGAGGATTAGCCTTGAACACATCTCTGACATGATTCAAGGGGTCCATGGTTCGGCCAGGATGCTCTATTGTTGAGGGGATCGTTGACTTGTAGGAAACAAAGCCATGCTACTGTAAGCTACAAATCAATCATTATCAATCTATATACTAGAATCTGCATCATTTGCATCCGATACTTGGAACTTCCCAACCTCGAAGCCTGCGTAGACCTCACACCTCGCAGGTGCCGTCGTTGGAGCTGACCGCATCCGGTGAGGTCCTTGAGCCGAACTTGGAGCAGCAAAGGCTGACGCCTGTGGGCCACGGTTTCTTGTCAGTCTCATACAATGACACACATAAGTAAAAAAGGCACAATTACTACTATATCATGTGAGAGAGGGCATACAAATATACATATATATATATATACACACACATGCTATCTAAAAGAGTGCAAAAGTGCAATTACATACGTAACGTACGTAATGTACATGTGTCCACAAGATATGCATGAACACTTGTTGCAAGAGTACTGCAAACACCAATGAAAAGTGAAGAGTCTGTAAGCCTTAGCGTATATAACGAGGCATAAAATCATTTGGAGTGTTTCAAGGGTTCGCCGAAGCCGAACACTTTCATTTGAGAGCGAATTGTGGATCAACACCGGGTTCCAACATGAACACCGAGAAAACCAAATATATCGAGACTGCAGACCCCATACCCCAGCTCCAACTTCTGGCACATTGGATTTGCAAGCTTGCAATTTTGTTTGTTATTTGTTTTTAACTATTTTTTGTTTTAGTTTTCTTGTTTCTTGCGTCTTTGCGCGGCAATGTAAAAACACGGAAATTGCAGGCAGTCCATTTTCCGTTTGTTCTATCGGCCAAGTCGCGTGAAACACAGACTCTGTTGTAAACTCTTTGGTCTTGCAACAACAAATGTAATGAATTAATTCTCGCAAGCCTGAGGATCAAATGTCCACATGGACAGGCGTTGATCCCTTCCGTCAAGCAAAATGAAAGCAAAGGCCTCAAGCTCTGAAGCACTCATGTGTGGCCGTGCCTTCCTAATGGACCCTTTAGGAAGGGCACGGCCACACTTGTGTGCCCAGGTCAGGTAGAGTCATGCAGTCCTGGGATCAATTGCAGGTCGGCACAAGCGAATATGATCCTTGCTGAAGGTTTCAAGACCTTTTTGACGTGAACCAAGTTGCCAGTGGGATTGGATAATGTCCTTCTCTGTCGGCAGAAAAGGAAAGCAGTTTCAACATAGCTAACTGAATGGTCCTCGCCCTGAATCCATTTGAGAGATTGCCAAAAAGGACCTCCGCAAGGTCTCCTCAAGGAGAGCAGTGGAAAGCGGTGTCCATTTAAAGGACCTCTCATCAAGTTGCCAACACTATGATGGGAACCTAGCACGGACGTCAAAGCTTTGAGTTGTGTCATGAATACCGTCCTTGGTTTTTAAGCGATCTTGAACCGATATATCCGTTCCGATTTTGCAATTAAGGCTGGAAAGCCTCGTGTGACTGATCAAAGAATTTTGGATGTACCCAGAGCCAGGGACCAAGCAAGATCACGAGCGGTGTTATCTGCAATCCTGTTGCCACGGGCCTGATGCAACTTCAAGCCTCTTGCCTCTGCAAAATCTTGTGTGATTCCTTGCAGCAAGACATCGTCAGACTGGTTTGCTGGAATCCAAGTAACCTTAATTGGCTTGTGGAAGAAACAGCTGCGGTCTTTCCAAATCTGGAGCAACAGATGCCACCAATGGCCATGCGACCACTGTGGATGAACTTCCTGTGTTCTGATGAGCTCATGAAAAATGTCAACGACACTCAAGCAGTCAATGAATACATGCACCGGTGAAGAACAGCCTGCGACTGCTCGCAAAAGTGCGTATAACTCAGCTGTAAAAGAAGACAGTGAAGAATGACTCACTCTGCCAGAGATGATGCATCGCTCTGACTCGTCGATGTCCGCAAAAGCAGCGGTGGCTATCCAGTAAAACTCCAGACAGAACCATTCGTCCAACGCTTGGACTCTGGTTTACGTGGCTCAAACGGCTGAACTCTGCATTCCAAGATTGTCAGGAAAGGCGATGAGACATGACCGCAGCGGGGTGCTCGACGATTCCAAAATTTAGGTAATTCGGGCCGAGATCGTGTTTTGGGCACTTCCCTAACGCTTCTGGAGCATGGTTACAGTCTTGTACAATGTGTCTCGTCCATTTTCCGTTTGTTCACCTTTCGGTGCAAGATTGCCTCATCTAATCTAAACAGCACATGTGCAATTTTATTTCCGAAATTCAAGTAAAGTAGCTATGCTACGTATTTATGTCTATTTATGATTATGTATGATTAATTGACAATATATGTATATATTATATATATACACATATATATATACATATACTTGTGTTTCTTGAAACGGATTCCAACTTTTCAAAAACAAACAGTGGTTAGAATGTTAGAATGTGGTCTTTGAACTGACAATTGGTCAGTGGAATTTTCCAAACACACATTCTAAGTGTCAGTCCATGGGTTAAACACATATACATATATACATACGTATATATTTGGCAATGCTGAGATTTGCTAGCTACTTACTCTTTTGGCAAATTTCTCTTCTTGATGGCTTGATTAACTTCTTGCAGGTCGCTTGCCTACCCTTGCTATTCAGCACAATTCCTGCTAAATTGATTGCACTATCCTATCTCTTATTTAGCTGGCTTTGCTTGTTTGGGGCTCCAAGCTCTATCCAAAAAAGTCCTTGATAGTTGCAACTTACTGCTACCAATCTTCACTTACTTGTTGCCCTCCTGAATGAGTTCTTCTATTCTTTGCTTAGAAAAAGCTTGTTCGTCACTTTTGTTCTTCTTTCGCTCTTAAACAGCACCGTGATGTTTACAGAAGAAGAGCTGAAAAAAAGAAGATTGGAAGGAGCCAGCTAGAGGATCCCTACGCAAGAGGACCCTATAGTCTGAAATGGGCATTTCTAGCTGGTGCTAAGAAAATTTCTGTTCTCAAATTGTGTTTTTGGACTGTTTTGTTGATGGCTTTAAAGTTTCCTTTTCGGCTCTTGCTATTCTTAAGGAGCTTTTTAAGCAAAGCAGGAGCACAAGACACAGAAAGGCTCCTTGACAAAGTGAGAAAACCATTGAATTGGGAGAGGAAGAACATTAGTTGAGATTCTTATGTTCTGAGAACTAGAAGAGGAGGCATGCATCAAGACAAGGAAGGGCTGTGCACGGAGACACTGTGGTTCAGCAAAGGGAGGATTAGCATGTAAATAGTGACACTAATCCAATTGAGATAGGCAGAAGAAACATACGAAGAGCATGAGCAATCCAAGAGGAGGACGAGCAAATCAGTAGAGTAACCATTAAATGTTGGTTTGGGGGAGCCCCCGAGGTAGGAGTGTGTCTATGAAGATGTGGAGTGTGTTCTCAAGGAAACCTGTATCTTTCCTGTAATTAGAAACCCTTCTTTGGATCCTTTGTCACACTTATTGTGATCCAAACCTTCTTTTGTCCTCTTCCCATCCAATTTCCAACGTCTCCTGCTTAGTCGCCGCGCGGATCGCTTTCCTCAACTCCAGGTGGCGGTCTCGGGTGTTGCGGCAGCTCCTGGCGTGACCGAGATCATGTTGCGCATAGCCAGACTCTCCATCCCAAAGAGGCAGCAGCATATGTCAACATCACTACATCACTTGTTGTGCATCCACCAGAATTGACGGAGTGCTGCAACGAAGTCGACGTAAGACACAACTTTTCACGAAGGCCTTTTCAATGTCAACGTTGATTTGTGTGCCATTTATGTGCAAGGTACTCACCTGACATTCTTTGCCTGCAGCATGTGGAGGCAGAGCCTGCGAAGTCGCTGCCATGACATGACGCTGCGAAGTCGCTGGCACATCCTGGAACATCGCTGACAGTGTGAACCTGGAAGTCGCTGACCTTGATGCAGGTGTGCTTCTTCCGCATGAGACGGCCAATATATCAAAATGACATGCGAGTGACACATGGCCTTTTCAGTCCACGCCACGATGGGTGTTTCTCCTCAACACTTCTTTTGTAGACTCTTCCACGTGGCACTAGCCTCTTCCACTGAATGAACCACTGCCAAGCTGTTGCCCATCAGGCTGAGTTGACATCATCAGTTTGCAGCTTGGAGAGGAACGGAGGTCAAGGCCAGGTTCGCCGTTTTGAAGATGGGCAGATGCGCAGGGGCAACGGGTTGTCGCAGGTTGCTCCTTAGAATGTTTCCTGGGGCCAGCGATTCTCAACTAAGGTAACTAAGTGGGGATGGTGTAGGATGGTGGAGGTGCCTATTTTTCATTACTTTCAATCATTCTTCAATTCTGCGCCAGGTGCTGATTTGTTTCGAGCAGGGACCTCAGTAGTGTTAAGAGAAACATCGTGAACATCTGAGTAAAGAACAAACCTGGGGTGAAGATGAAGTCTGAGACTCCTCTCGCAACTTTGCAGCACTTCTGAGCTGCCGCAGCTGCCGCGACAACTTTGTGGTTTCAGCGACTCCAAGATTTGCCAATGTGCCAGCTGCATTGGCACAGCTTCATTGGCACAGCTTGGTACACGGAACATCACGAACCAATCAGTGCAATATTACTGCCAGCGTTTACGTTGCCAGGCTGCCACTCTGACAATGATTCTTTTCATTTGACCCGAGACCTGTACTCTGTAGCTACAAAAACCGATCAACTCTTTAATTACTGTACTGCACTGTGAATTGGTCGTCACCAATCGTGAGCAACCACCGAAGGAATGAATAGCGATTTTCCCGGCAGGACACTACTTGGCAGCTTTATTGCTGCAACAGTACACGGTTGCTCCAATAGATCAACAGATCGCTCTAGCTGCGATCCCGTGAATTTTGGTTGCCACAGCCTGCAACCGAATTCTCCTGAATTCTCACAATCACTGGTAGTTTCGAACCACCCTAAGAGATCATTCTCATGAAGCCCGCTTTTAGCGCAAACTGCAATCTCGACCTGAAATTGGAACCTATTGTGGAAATGAGTAACTTCGAAACATAAATTCAAAAGAACGGAGTTGTATGGATTGTTCTTGAGAGAGTTCGCATAGTAACAAGTGCCTTACTAGTAGAAACAAGTGCCTTACTAGTAGTAACAAGGGCGCTACTAGGAACAAGGTTCGCTACTAGCTTTAGACCTTTAGACTTTACGACATTTTGATATTTAGACCTTTAGACTTTGCATGATCAAACCATGGCAGCATGCTTGCAGCAGGTGTAAAGCCAAAAGCATCCTAATTGGTTTTGTCAGGTTGGCTCAATCCCCTCTACAGGTCCTTTGTCTGGTGCTGAGACTTTGTTATTTGCCCAGGTTGATCTCCATTTCATTCGCAAGATGTGGTGCCTTACTTCTGATTCTCTTGTTGAATATCAGGTTGGGTGACATCATCTCGCGGCTTGAGGAGGAGGTGCTCCTGACAAGCTGGAGTTGAACGGTTGGGCACGACTTGCCAGCCTCAATGCAGCAGCTGCAAGCAGAAAACCATTTCAGACATGGCCTGGTCACCACAACATACTGTAAGGAGGACAACCATAGCTTGGGCCCTGCGATGCTGCATCAACAGCAATATACACAAGACCACATTGGCACATCAATCAATTCCTTGAGATCCTTTTCGGGTTCTTTGCCAGGATTTTGATTGGTGTGCAGCACCAGTGCAGCAGATGGAGGGCTCCAAACTGGCCAATGCGGCAGCTGCCTTGGATTGGGTGATGTTAGGTGTGGGTCGCCAAAGCATCATTCATCATTGGTCTTGCACAGCAAATTTAGCATTGGTACAGTAGCTCCGCATTCCTTTTCAGGTACATCGGGGTATAATCTGGATGCGAGATGATGCGAGCACAAAGCAATTGCTGGCTTCTGTGTGTTTCCCGGCTCGCTCCCAAGCTGACAGGTCTTTTGGAAGCGAAGCAAGTGGCGCCTGGATGACTGGGAATGCATGGAATGCAGCCCAGGGCCCTGGGGAGCTGGGAATTTTTGCGTGCGCTGCCAGACTCTCCAAGCATTTCTTGGGGTAAAATCCTGTCACAGTGTGATGCCGGACTTGATCCTACTTGGCCAACGATGTCCTTGTGCTCTGAGGATTAGGATGTCTCCAAGTGACCTTCGTGCCAGCGTTGGCAACGGAGCAAGCGCCAGGGCCTAACTGACAAATTGAAATAATTACATATGAAGGAAGTGCCTTCAAAATTTGTGAGGACTACAGACAAATCTGAGGATGCAACAGCTGCACCTAATAAATTTTGACCGCACCTCATATGGGTGGCTCCCCGCGGCGCCTTCTAAAAGTATCCTCCACACCGATTGAAGCGGCGCGTGAAGGCCCCTCACTGTGGTGAACATCGGAGCGGCGTGTGAAGAGGAGGGGCGTTGGTCCCCCGGATCTTATTTTAAGAGACATACCCACCTGTTGTGTTTTTGTTTCTTCCATGCCACGCGAGCCTCGAGAAGCCAACAGTTGGGCCAGTGACGAGTTTTGCCAGGAGTTTGCTCAATGTTTGGGGTCTGCGCAGGTGTGGGACAGAGCGGTTTGCACCCGACAAGACAGCTGGCGAACATATCGTGTGAACATACGATTCTTATGGATAAGATCCGACACTCACCTGAAGCAGGTTTGTGTGCATGTGGATTGGATTTTTGGGGCCTCAGGAGTTTGTAGGCTCAAACCTTCTTAGGCAATGCTGGCATCTGCAAGTGTGGTTTGTGCAACGACAGGCCCGCTGAGGTAGATGCACAACTTGGGGGTTCAGCGTTTGGGATTTGGGATGGGTGAAGTCACGAGCGACTTGCGCGGTTTTTTCCTTGGCATTGACTAGCTATGCCAACACCTTGCGGAGCTGTATTTGAGGAAAAAGCTCCGTTCATAGCGTCCTTGCTCCTAGCAGTAAGGCCAGGAGCCCGTAGGCCCTAGTAGCGTCCTTGTTCCGTTCGTAGCGATGCCAGGAGCCCCGTTCGTAGCGTCCTCTACCCCCGTTTCACACGCCAGTCGAAAGCTGCAAAACCGAAATCCATGCCTTTCCGATTGTGTTCGTCAGTCGTTTCCTTCCGAAGGCATGGACATCTCAGATGGAGCAAAGCAACTGTTCAAAGCACAGGCGTGCACGTGGGAATGGTCGTTGTGCACGTGCACGGTGAAACCCATCACGGTTGTCGTCGTTGTGAACATCAGGACTCATGAAAGCAAAACTGGTTGTGACCACTGCTTGTGCTGACCTATGGAGATCCAGATACACTATGTAGAGCAGGAGCAGGTATCCCACCACTCTTCAACAAGAGACTGTGTGTCCAGTATGTTTCGTAATCCGAAGAAGACACTTGGGTTGGACCGAGCATGAACAGTTTGCAATGATGTTGGACCGGGCACAGGGTTGCGAGCAGCTTCGAAGTGTGCATAAGGAGGCCTCGTCCGTGGGACTTTCTTGGGATGGTTAGAGCCGGCCATTTGGTGTGATGGTGTGCTTTGGTTGACTGAAATGTGGATTCTGAATCCACGTCCCTGATGGCTATTGGTTTGGTTCACCTTACTTGTGAATAGACCCTGAGAAGCTGCTCCTTATGAGCCCGGCACAGGAATCCTCATCACATTTGGGTGTAAGACCGGTCTGGGGTTTGCAGGAGGATGTGAAGGTTGAATCTCACTTGCTCCTGCAGAGCTTATGAGGTCTTGGGCAAAGAGCTTCCGTGGACTGAGGTAGTCTGACTCTCAGATTGCAAACTTTCAGACAGGTTTTGAGCTTAGCATGTCGTGCTAGATTGGAGATGTGTTAGAGATGTCAAATGCCTTTTTCTGTCGCTATATCAAATAACCTGGCACGATACTGCAATCATTCAGCTGTAAAAGAACCTAAGAGGGACTAAACACGCTTGTTTGCAAATATATGACTCGTGTAATCGTAAATAGAGCTGCTGAATTTGCACATGTTGTATGCATTTTGTTTCAGGTGGACAAGGAGCAACTGAGGCAATCTCGGCAGGGAACAAGAGAGACAAGACAGCATAATGACCATCATACCAAGAATCTCATAGTCGTCCAGACATATGTTGCACATTTATAGGAATGTCACCATGCATTTCAGCTACTCTACAGTTCTACAGTAGATATATCGACATCGTGTTGCTCCAGACTCCAGACTTCCCCCAATTCTTGATGCACCATATTTATATAAATTTGTTTATAATTATTTGAGTTGAAATCAACACAGCGAATCCTCATTCCACCACCCCTAGAGTCCCTAGCTAAGACAACGAGTGGGCAGCTTGTGAGGAAACACTCCTTGAGCTGGAAGAGGTCAGTAGATCAAGTTCTGAAATCCTGCACTTCTAAGTTGATTTTGTTTTGTTTATTTACTGTATTCCTTTTTTTTGTCTTGCAATGTTACGTCTTGCCCAGCCCTATCTTAGGAATAGCGGTGGAATTGGTTGGTGTCTTGTGCATCACTGGTTCCGAAAACCAGCTAGATTCTAGTAAGGGCCTTCACTTCAGCTGCAACAGGGCCTTTTACTACATGGAACAACGAAAGGCGTGTTGATTTGGAACAGAACCAGTTGAACAGTTGTTGCACCGGACATCAGTGGTGATTTTGTAAGGGTGTTACTAGTAGTATTGACAGGAGCTACTCGTAGCGATGCCCTTGTTACTAGTATCTTCTAGCTTGAGGGACATTGGCGCGCTGTGCCTCACCTTGGGGCCTTGGGGCCCGAAGAATCCTGGCGCAACATCCAACAAAGGACCACCATTCCAAGAATCCCTGACAACCCTGGCCAGTATTCAACCCTGACTATGAACCATGACAAAAGACACCTAGCTTCTGAGATGGAATCCCTGGCATACCAACGACGCAAACGCCACTCGAAGGTGCTCGGATGGTGTTTGGATCTCGGAGCCACTCATGGCCTTAGCGGCCTTGGATGGCCATGGAGCGCCACCCAGGCACCCAAAAATGGAGGTCAAGCGGCAAAGGGTCGGAGTCACATCTGGAGATCTGGTCTAAAAACATCAATATAATCTAAACCTGAATCTACATGCGCATGTCGGCATAGCAGGTGGTCTTTGTCCCTGATCCCTAGTCCTTCCGCGAGACTCCATGGAGAGAGAGAGAGAGAGGGAGAGTAGTTGCGGCAGTTCTGTTGTTGGAAATGGTGCCATTGGGTTGCCGCTTTTGAAACCAGCTGCCAGAGAAAATTAACTGCCAACTGCCAAGGACTTGTTGTTGTTGTTGTTGTTGTTGTTGTTGTTGTTGTTGTTGTTGTGTTACGTAGTGCAACTTATGATCATGAGGAACAGTGGGTGAGTAGCATGCCATTTATAATGCATGTCCTTTGTTCTGCTTTTTGGTTGCGCGCCAGGGATGGTACTGGTGAAATTTGTCGGCAAACTCTGCCTTTGGACCATTTGCTCTCCTTGGTTGTGACTTGATTGCAAGAGCTTTGATGAGTTGCAGTATTTCCTGTCACATAGCAACCCAAGTCACAACTCTCGGTTGACTCTGGAAAACACACCTGATGCGCCGTAAGGGCACGGGATCGCTCGACAAATGCTTGCTACACAGTATATTATATTATATAATATTGTACGCATTTATATATATATATATTTTGTATGTGCATATATCTATATATATATTGTTTTCTCTTTTTTTTCTCATTCTTATGTATGTTTTCTAGATACGCACCTAATCATAGAAATGAGATGGTAGCATAGCCTTTGGTTTTGGACCAGTCACTCCTCAAGAGGTCGGTTCAGAGAACCCACACGGAATTGGCCTTGACCAGTGGACCGCCGGCAACAAGGTACTTCAGAATAGGCATGCCCAAGATGCTTTGATGGCCAATCTGAGCATGTGCTGATTTGTTTCACAGACAAGCAGATCATCCCAGAAAGGCCTGCCCTTCATTTGAGAAAAACGTCAGGAAAATCCAGTGCAGGCCAAAAACAAGATCGAGTTGTGGTAGGTGGGTGGTTGACTCGTTTTATTAAATATCGTTCATACCTTTCATCACAGGGTTTTGAATGGTTTTGATATTACGCGACTAAATGTGCGGGGTAGCCTTGTTGGCACGTCTCATGGCATGCTGGCCGGTTGCGACGACTGTACTGCACTGCAGTACGGCATGCGGTGTTTGACCTGGCCGTCCCTGAACTGGAGCATGCAAACGATGCCTAGTGCATGTTCGCATTTCAAGTCCGCTTGCATGGTATGTAGTTTCAATCGAGTTGTGCCATGGTAGAGCTAAAGATGCTTTAACTTTACATGTATTGCGATATGCCGCAGAGTGTAAGCGACTTGAAATGCGATATTGACATGAGAAGATGATCATTTCACGAATTCGCTTGCTCCTGAGCCCTGAGAGCTACCGCAGGGGATACTTGGTTGCTTTCTCAGAGCTCAGGAATTCAACGCCCAGGCTTCGGCTCCGGCTATGCAAGGAGTGAAGATTGCAAGGAGAAAAGCTTTCATGCACTACGCTTCGTTGCTCCTTTTGGTAGATTGATTCCTTTCTCCTGCCCATGCGCATGTCATGCGCCATTCAACAGTTTGTGCACTCATCCGCTGTTGTCTCCGCAGCTGTAGTGCTGTAGGACATTGTAGGACACAGCTGCCACTGCCGTTTTTCAAGGGATCCTTGAGGCACTGACAAGCATCCCACTGTAAGCAGACCAATCAAGAACAGGATCTGGATCTATACACAACCAATGGCTCGGGCTCGGTCCCACGAATATTCTGGGCTCCGAACAGAGACAATCGCATCAGCAAAATGTGAACCCTCTATACTGTATATAGACCAATCAGACATACTCTTGCAAGAGCCACATGCACGAATGGAAGAGGATGATGGCTTTTTGCAGGCCTTTGCCCACTTGCTGGCTCGCTGACCATCAGTAGTTTGGATCACTGTGTTACAGAATTACAGCGACTCGTCGCATGTTGTCCTGACCAGTGGTTTGTTTGACCAGCGCTGCATTCCAAAGGGGTGAACACATCGCGGTTCGAACAAGGTCCTCGTTTTTCTTCGGAATGGAACTCACGCGTGATGCACCATGCCCAAAGCCATCCGGGTCAACGACCGAGCCTGCAAGATTCCGGTGGAACCCGTTTTCGTGGTGTGCAGGAGGTGATCAGTCCCAGTGTCGATGCGCCGCCATGGCGGTTTAGGACGGGTGCTCAAACCAAGGCCTTCGCTCACAGCTTTGTTTCCACAGGCTTCAAATAACAATGCCAAAATTTGTACTTTGACTTTGTACATTGTATATTTTTGTACTAATTCAGGCAAACTGGGCGCAAGGAACCGCTGTGGAAAGTACTGACTGCCATTGCCAAGTTTAGACGAACTTTCAATCAGTCAGATGACAGCTCAGATAAAAATTTCTGAAATATTTTCGAGTCCTTGTTTCCATTTGGAATCCTTCGAACGCGAGCTGGAAAGGACCGTTGACCAAGGAAGGGAAGTCCATGTCACTCCGCTTCGGCTGCAGGAAACTCTTTCAACTTGCTGGATTCAGCGCTGCTCTGCTTTTTCTGGCCCCTGGCCCCAGAGCTGAGCAAAGCAGTCAAGGCTAGTAAAGAGGGCTACATTCACCAGGTTTGAGCGATGACAGTAGCTTAGTCTGCTTGAAAGCCTGGGCCTTTGGGGTTCACCTGCACACATCTTTTTGAAAGTGCTACAACAGTACTGGCAAAGAGGCTCAGCGAAAAAGGTAACGGCGACGGTTTGAGCTAGACGTTCAGATTGGTGGATTTTGTCGGTGCGGCCTATCTCATGTGATCCTTGGGAACGTTGTCACCAGCTGGAGTGATTAGCCACATGGAGATGGACTGCCCAGCCGGTTTGCCATCCTTCAATCTTGGTTTTCTTTTGAAACATTTGTGTGAGAATGTGGTGCATTTGGAAGCCATTGAATATTGGGTAACAACACATTTCGAATTGACGCCTGAGGCCAGCGTGACTATCGTTTTCAACGACCCAGCAAGGTGACTGGTGGAATCCTCCAGTCTGTCTGGCTGGGGCTTGTGGCAGTGGCAAGACGTGATTAACAAACCGAACATGTCCCTTCAGTAAAGTCAGCACGTCCCTGAAGTTTATGATGCAGCTGCGCTTGCAGCTGCAAGCAAGTTGGCAATTTTTGCAGCACAGGTACGGCAAACTTTCTGAAAGCATTCAGCTGTCAGATAAGGGCATTTTCCCGCTCATTACGCAGAAAGCTCAGCATTCTTTGTTCACTTGTGGAGCTATATCTGAAGTCTGAAGGACGAGAGTCTATGAATCTATGTTCTTGCAGAATGCAGCTTTAGTCCATGTGCGAATGACTTACACTTGTATGCTCTTGTATGTAGAAATAGTATCAATGACACAATACATGTCCATGTTTCTTTCCAAGAGCACAACCATGAATGACGACCTGTTCCAACAACAGACAGTTGTGAGATGCCCCTCGGTTTGAACAAAGGTTCACAGATCTTACCCTTGAAGGAGAAAGCGACCCTATCCCCATCTTTGGACCTTCTCCTAGTGTGTTTTAAATCGCTGAGTTGATTGATCAAGCCACTCAAGCCACCCAAGCCGTTGATGGATCTCTAAGGGGCGGTACACGAAGGTTTGGGGAAGAGGATGAGGAGCAGAGGGAAAGTCGACCAAGCTTTCAGCTACCCACTTTCAGATGATATGTTCAGATACTTTCAGCCTTTCAGTCTTAACTTTGGAAAATCCAGCTTCGTTGTAATTACCTGAGTCTGTGGTGTTAGAAAAAGGCCTCTCCATGGTTTTTCACAGGATGCGTGTGAAAAGCGCATCCACATGGCTTGATTTCTTCGTTGCTTTTCAGGACAACTTCGTTTGTGTGGGCCATGTCCTCTCTGCTGGTGCTTGGTTGGGTGCTGCTGCACTAAAGGCGACAACAGTGCACGGAGCGTTCGTGCAAGAAGTTGCATCTTCGGCTACCTACCTCTTTGATCCTTGTAGAGTCGCCATAGCGCCACGGTGCAGTTCATATCATGTATACAGTACTGTATACATAATATGTATACATATGAGTATTACACATATGTATATATTTATTGTACATATAGATAACTATACATACAGTATATACATATTTATTTATACAATGTGTTCATATTCCATCATAGTCTCTTGGCCCACTTGGCCATGCTTTTCTTCAGAGACGAACGCCAGATCAATGCCGCGGTGACCTCCTGCGACCCCAAACGCTATGGACGTCAGGGTGCCCTGGTGATCGAGTTCGTCGCCCACAGGAGTAGCAAATTTGCTACTAGTAGCTTCTTGTTACCAGTAGCAAGAATGCTACAAGTATCTACTAGTAGTCATGCCCTTTGTTACTAGTAGCAATGCCCTTGCTCCTAGTAGCTTCTTGCTACTAGTAGTAAGGCCAGGAGCTACTAGTTAGTAGCGTCCTTGCCCCTAGTAGCGATGCCCTTTGTTACTAGTAGCTTCTTGTTCCTGTGGATCCAGATGCGTTCACATCGGGGTTTGGGCAATTTTTAGTGCCTTTGTGGGCTGTCCAATGATGTCTAGCAAGATCTTAGCTGATACAAGATTCTTTAGATTCGTGACGTATTCCTTGGTCCTGTGACTTAAACAAGTCGGAGTAGATAGAAATGATCCTTAGGTCCTTATATAGGTATTTCAAATTTGGTTATGTCGTTAGTGCTGTGGCATAGAGCTCACAATTTGACAGCTTATAATAGAGTGTTTTGATGATGAAGGATTACTTCTGACCTGATGTTTTAAACCTAAATTGATTTTGCACTACAATCCTGTTGTAAGGGTTTAGAACTCTTGACATAGGAATGACATTCCAGACAGACATGTTCCTTGCAACACAGTAACAATCGAAGACCTGTCATGCTGACTGAGTTAATGTGCCAGAAGAAGAGCGTGCCGTGGCCTTGGTTCAAACATGATGGCAAAAAGGAGAATTTCAGGTCAAAGTGCATCGCTACTAATAGCAAGGACATCGCTACTAGTGACAGAATTTGAGCCTGAGACACTGATACACAACATACAACGTGCAACCATTTTGTTAGGATATGTTTCGTGTGATCACCTTCTCACATTTTCCCGAAGATCAACTTCTACGTTTGTCCATTTGAGACACCCGGTTGTCCTACTCTTGGCCTCGCTGAGATATCAAACAATCGGTCGGTCAGAGCTGCGTGCTGTGCTCAGCCTCTTCCGCAAGCAGAAAACAAGCACTTAAAGTAGAAAGCACCATTAGAGCATGAAACACGGATCGAGTCTAGTCATGTTTTGGTCAAGCGTTGAATGTCTTTTTCTATCGGACGCAGTCATCACCAGCAATTTAGATGATTTATGTGGGTTTGTGTTTTCGTTTTGTTTGAACGCCGGGAACTGAGGCTTTGCACTCGAGATATTTTGGCGCATCTGAGAGATCTCACCCAAGTGGCACAGTGTCTGGGTCGGACGGAGGGGTGGACACCGAGACGAAGTTGTTGAGTTGCAAGTCACAGTCCTTTTAGCAGATAGCTGTAGAGATAGAGGCAGGATGAGAAGGTAAAGAAGATCCACCAAGGCCTTTGAATATGGTAACAACAGACGGGTATATCGGATGTTATTCGTTTATATACTAGTGCCATTTCTGACTGCTGCTGCTGCACCCAAATTTGTATGCATTCAGCTGAGGCTGCTAGAAGGTGCATCCACTGCTTGCAATAGAAATAGAGTTGTTCGAGCCTGAGCGCGTGATTTCTCGTGGAGAGGGATATGCCTTGTCAAGTCATCGGCAGAGCCACTTGCTTTCGCCTGGTCGAGCATACACCAAAGCTATCAGGTGAAAGCTGACCTCCTTCTTTGAAGGATTACAAAACATTGGAAAACACGACCATTGTTTGTTGTATCGAAAAAGGGCTGGATTAGCAGATTCGCCACACCTAGGAGTTGCCCACCGGTGCTTCTATTTTGTTTGCTTTGTTTTTCTAGCACCCCTCAGCTAGCTAGCAGAACCCGGAAAAGATTTTGTGGTGGTGGGCTTCACCAGGAGAACATTAAGTGTGCCACCGCTGTGACAAACAGTGCCATGGCCCAAGGATCTCAGTTCTGACAGTACGTGTGTTTGAGAATCAACATGGGCAGACTACTTGACTTGACTGTTCGTTTGTTCGCTTGCTGTTAATTGATTCTTGTTTCGGGCAGCCTTGAAATAAGATTGATTCCTTTGCTCAAAGATCGGCACACACGTCGGACACCAGATTGAACTTTGAAAGACGATTTCACCCACATCTCCTTCTCTTTCCTCCTTAATTAAGACCCAAATCATTTCACATCTTCCTTCGCAGTTGCGGCAATCCTTCCACGCATCTCGGTTTGCATCCGAGCTACAAGTCTACTGCCCGGAGGTCAGGGTTGGGCGTGCTTGATGTCGACTATGACTTCCTTGAAACCGTGTCACAAGCAGTCAAACGATTTTGCCCAGGCCCACATAGGCATGATGTATGGATATGTAACATGTATGGTAAATATTGATAATTTGAATCATCTCGAATATTCTCGAATCATGTCTTCGCACTCACAGTCTCATGTTTCTTGGCACCGTGCCATCCAAGCAGTTCACCGTGCCGGCATGTGAAGCGGTTCTCGACACGCCAGGAGACGGATGTTGTGAGCTTGTACATTTGCATCAATCGTGTCGAAGGTGCGACTGGGACATCCAACGACATCCGTCGAACGAGACGCCGCGATAGGTGGACCTCTTTTTTCAGGAGACGCCGCGCGCGATAGGGGAGGGTTTGAGCTGAACAAATCAGGAATCGGGCATATTTTTGGTAACCTATTTTTGGTTCGGCCTATGTTGAGATGGAGTGTATCAGGATATGTATATATATATATATTATAATATACTGTATATGGAAGTCGAGAAGCGAGCAGCTAGCATTCGATGAAATGTGTTCGAACCTGAAGCAGTGAGTGGCTCTGAGTAGGGTCGGGGCCGGGTATCCCGATGGAGCCACCCAGTGTGGCAAGGCTTTTGAAGGAGGGGTGGCAAAGGTCCACTTTTGCCTTCTTTGACGAGATGCCTAGGGATGAGATCGTGTACATCTTGCCGGGCATCTCCGAGCGGGAAGCCAAGCGGCAGAAGATAAGGTTGGACTTGGACGACACCCTGTTTCTCCAACACCAGGCATTGTTGTTTAGAGACAGGGCCTTCGTCGACCGCAAGTTGGACGACACACCGCTTGGTCAGGCTCGGATGGGAGCCGAGATGGAAGTTGCTAGGGCCACCCTTCCTAGAGTTGGCTGGAGGTCGGGAATGCACAGGAGAGCCAGCCAGTGCACGACGGACGATCAGAGGGCCAAGCTGGAGGAGAAGGAACGTGAGGCACGGATCCAGGAGTTGGTGAAGCTCTTGAAGGACACCGGCATGATCGAGGTTGAAAACCCCTTGGGCAAGGCCTCAAAGATCCTCAAAGTATATGGCGGCGAGCCAACACCATCAGGCAGCACGTCAAGGTGGGGCTCAGATTGCATGAATATATGAGCAAGATCTTCGGCATCCATGGCTTCGAGACCCTGGTGATCTGATCGGCTATATTTCATTGAGGATGGAAGAGCCATGTGGCAAGTCAGTGCCTAGCTCGCTTTTCAAAGCGGTCGCATTCCTGGAGACCTCGGCGGAAGTCCCGGCGGACAAGCGGATTTCAGGAAGCCTGGCGCTCCAGCAATTTCTTGATGGAGATTGAGCGCTCGGACGTCTGGCAGCCAAAGGCCAAGGCCAAAGCGGCTCGCTGGACCATAGAGATGGTTTTGGCACTGGAGCACATGGTCATGGACAAGGACAAGGAGAGGTTCAAGAGAGTATATGCACGCTTCAAGCTGATTAAGCTTTGGGGGGCACTGAGGAGTCACGACTCTGAGGCAATCCCTCCTTCGTCGATCAGGTACGAAGAGGCCCATGGCCTTGAAGCGCAGATCATGAGGACCAAAACCACGGGGGCTGGCAGAAAGGTGGAAGTTGTTCATCTTTTCATCTCATCTCAAGCCTGGCTCACGTACCGAGGTTGGGTGGTTGAGGGCTTGTTGCATCTACAAGAGTATGGACGAGGACAAGAGGTTCGCAACTATAGGGACTTCCTCATGTGCCTCCCCACGGTCCACCTTCGGTCATTCCGAAGGACCATGGGCATCCTGAAGATCTGGGCGCCGCCACGAGGTACGGGCCCTCAGTCAGGCCTGCTTCAATTTGGCAATTGTTGCCCATCACCAACTGGGTCACCTCTCAAGCGGCTCAAACTGCCGCCTTCTTTCAGTGTGAAAGGGGAGCATCTTCTCAGAAGCCCACTAGATTTTTGTACAACCTGCTTGATTTTGACACCAACATCTACCAGGGCTTGCCATCCTGGATGACTGGAATCGCTATGTGGGCCCACTACCGGCCAGCTGCATGTGCCAGCGCTTCCACACCAATCTCATACGGAAGCTCCCAGAGGCTGGTTTTGCAACAGCTGCGGCAGCAGCCTACCCTCCGGCTAGGGACCAGTGGATGGCGCAAACAATTTTCACATCCCTGGTAAAGATGGGAAGAGAGGCAGGCTCAAAGTCAAAGTCAAAGCCCCAAGAAGGCCCTCCGTCTTCAAGCTCAAAGTCAAAGCCCCAAGAATGCTCTTCGTCTCTTCCAGGCCCAAAGTCAAAGCCACAAGAGGGCTCTCCAGAGCTTGGACTACTTCCTGATCCTCCTGCAGGTGATCCCCAATTTGCTCCCAACTGCCAAGGAGCCTATGCCACGCGGACCGCGCCAGGTCCGGTACAAGGGGAAGGCACGGCGGCTGGTAGATGGCCTGGGGAATAACTTGCCAGGCATCAGACCGATGGGACTGGCCAGGTTCTGGCATCTGGTGACCAGCTTTGTGGATGGGATGGACAAGAAGCAGAGGTTGAAAGTGGTGGCTGAGCTGACGTTGGGCAAGCGCAGCTCCTATTGGGTGGAGGCGGTCTACGGCAAGAAGGACAACAAAAATGCGTCCGAGGCCGCTCTAGAGCCCTGGGGCGATGGAGAAAAGGAAGTGGCCCACAGGGAAAACTACCGGAACTACCTGTCTGGCAAGAGCCACATGGAGAAGATCAAAGAGCACGTCCTTGAGGATGTCGAAAAAGGGTGGATGAAAAGGGTGTCACTTGAAGAGGCACAAAACCGCTCTCGTGGGGGGGCTCCAGGTAGCATCGCCAGGGGCGGTCCCGAAGGATCGAGAATGGACGGACTTGAGAGCGGTCCACAATGGCGCGCGTGGCATCCAGGTGAACGTCGAGCTCGACCAGCCCAACAAGATGACGTTCCCACAGTACGACGATCTGGAGGCCACCATGTGAGGGCGTTCAAGGAGACGGCCACGCCAGCCAGGTGCTTGCCTTTGACGTCAAGGCGGCTCACTGCTTGGTTCCAATCCATGAGTCCGATTGGGGCTTGCAGGCGTGCAGGCTAGATGATGAACAGGAGATCCGGGGTACTTTCGGCGTGGCCACCGCGGCTTTCTGGTGGGGGCGTGTGGCTGGAGTCATTTTCCGCTGTTTTCACCCGGTGGGCTCCCCCTCTTCTTCCTTTTGTTTGCTGACGATGCCTCGTTCTCATGAGCGGTGAGGATTACCAGAGGTCCTGTTGGCTCTGCTGCTGTACCTCAAGGTTCTCGAGGTCCCGCTTTCCTGGGGGAAGACCCGTGGGGGAACCAATGTGGAGTTTCCAGTTGGAAAAGCTCGGCGTCAGCGAGAAGAAGTTGAAAGGAATGGTCCAGCTGGGCTATCTCCCAAGGCCACATGCTGGGTAGAGACTTCAAAGCTGGCCTAGGCAGGTTGGGTTTCTTGGCGGGCATTGCAAAAAGAGCCAGACCTTTTCTGGCGCCCTTGTATGCGTCCTCCGCCAGGGTCCGCGGGGGTTCATTTTTCGAGTTGCGCCTTTCAACCAAGCTGGCCATCAAGTTTTTCGAAAAGTCCATTGGTGACCAACCCACGCACCGCTTTCTGGAGGGGGTAGCGGTGGGAGGATGGGAGACTTTTCACACCACCGACCCGTCCAAAGCTCGATGGTTTTCAGTGAAGCTGAACAGAGTCACAGCCCCTTACTTGTACGTCAAGGGGGAACCCTTCAAGACCATCGCCAGCGCTGAGTTGTTGGCGGTTACGTTGGCCATTATGGTTTTCGGCCCTGCGGAGGATGGCGAAGAGTGGCTGTGACTGGATTCACGGACAACATCTCAAATGCCTACTTGCTTGACAAGTATCTCACGACAAAGTTCCCGGCTTCCTTTTTCCTCATGGAGCTGTCCAAACAGTTAGAGCTCTATGATTTGGACCTCAACTCAGCTTGGATTCCTAGGGAACAAAACGAGCCGGCAGACGACCTCAGCAAGGATCGGTTTGAGAAATTTAGTTTGGAAAACAGAGTGGAGGTCGACATGGCCAAGCTCGAGTACCTGGTGCTCCCAAAGCTGTTGGAGGCTGCGATGAGCCTAGACGAGGAGATCAAATTGAAGAAGACTTCCAGTCCAAGCAAAGATCTTCCTTCGCTGACAAAGCACCAGCAGAAGAAAAGCTTCGTTTTACCCAGCCTTGGTAATCTAAAGAGGGAGTGAAGGCTTGGACGACGGCAACTCAACCCCAAAAAGTTGCGGAAGAGTGAACACATATTAATTATATATAATATTACATATATATATATATCAGGACGTATCAGTTGTAATTCATTAATTTGGTAAGGATATCGATTGCTGGCTTGGCTGCTCTTGTTACACACTTGTGTGGTATAGTCAGTGTAATGTAGAGCGTACAGCCTGACAAAAACAAGAGCCCTGACTGTGACCAAACAGATACGTGACAAAGTACACTAATAGGCCTTGGTGCCTTGGTGCACTTGCACTGTAGACTCTCTGGTGGGGCTTGCTTACATGGATACATTGATGCTCAATGCTCAACCTTGGAATCAAGGTGTTGGCTGGGCATTGGATGCCATGTTGACAGCTTAGAGCCTGCTTTCAGAGGTCCAAGTCAACTGTGCCTCTGACAGCTAGATTTTGTGGAACATCCTGGACTACCCTGAGGTGAAATTGCGAGAAGCACCATATTGCGATAGGTCAAACTTGCTCATAGTAAACTAATGAAGGTTCGTCTTCTTTTTTCAAAACTGTAGGAACCAAATGAATAGTGCGAGCGTGAACTATCCTGCGTCCAGCAGCCAGTAGCTTACTTAAGCTACTAGCCTTACAGTAGTTAAGTAGGCACCTACTTATTATATAATTAAGGACCTAAGGAAGGCCGCAGGCTTTAAACAGTAAACCTTGCTCATAGTAAGCTGATGGAGGTTCGGTTCACGTACAAAGTTAAAAGAATGAGAACATGTCACCGAGCCTTTATGATGCGATGGTCAAGAGTCCATTCGTTGCGAAGTCACAAAGGCTCGCGGGCATTGGAGCTGCAGCCAGACTTTGCGCCCGAAATCCCAGAGCACGTTGCTTGACACATGACCTCTCAAAAAGACTCCCACTGGTGAATGTAGCTCGCTTTCGCTTACGGGTCCTTCAAAGCTTGGGCTTTTGACGTTCTGATCGGATCGACCTGATCGGATGAGCGCTGAGGTTGGTAAACCGATTGAGCCCCGAGCGGACTATGGATCCTGTGTGGGGGAGATCTTGGGCGGTGCTGCCTTCGACGCTCGGCGGAGCGAGCTTTTCAGAAGTTCCTTAGCCGGTTTTTCTTCAGAACGGGTGCTCCTGGGAGATGTTTTTCATGCAAAAAATGATGCACACACACTGTGTTTTACAGTGATTTCTTGCAAAATCCTCTCCAAAATTGAGGTTTTGAGCTATTTTTTGATCAATTTTGTGAGATCCAAGCCTATCCCAATTTAGAGGGAATACAACAAAACCAAAAAACAAAAACCAAAAAGAACAAACAAAAACCAATGTTTGAGACAAAATGGGGTCACTATTGGTTTTTGGATGTTGGCTGCATTTTGTGTCAAACATTGTTTTTGTTTTTTGCTTAGTTTTTATTTTGGAAAACTTTGTCGCACAGCAGGCATTGCTGATAAGTATCGCAGTCTTTATTTAATATATTCCTTTTCTGAGACGGTTGCATAAATTTGAGGGTTTGTACAACGGCTCTTGCCGAGTACTCGCGCCACTATGGAGGTTTAGATTTCAATTAACATTTCTTCAAGATTAATTATAGAAAAATGAATGTGTAATTCAACTTAGATTAAATGCCTTTTCAAGATCATTGTGGCAATTGATTTTGAACTAGATTTCAATTAAAATCCTATTATATTTCATTGTAGAAGTTAGGTATACTTAAATGTCAGTTAATGTCCTTTTCAATCATTGTGGAAATTGCTTGTTGTTTAGATTTTAATTTAAGTTCTTTTCAACATAATTTGATTGAATTGCTTGTGTATTAGATATCAATCAAGACCCTTTTAGAATTGATTGTGAAAATTAACTTTCAGTCAACAGTTAATGGTGTAAATCAATTCTTATAATTAGATGTTAGTTAAAGTCCTTTTATTTGGTGTTGCCTTGTAGTGGGGAGCAAACAAATACAAAATCAATTCAAGTTAGTTAAGCGTCACAATTTCTACAATTAATCTTAAATCGAGCTTAAACACAATCTGATATTAAATCAAAGCCACCACTAACTTTGAAAAGGACTTTAACTAAAGTCTAATTGTAAGAACTAGTTTTCACAATGAGTTTTAAAGAGAACTTGGAAAGGATTTTTATTGCAATCTAATATCGAATAAATAGCAATTTCCACAATCAATGTTAAAAGGATCTTGATTGAAATCTTCTAATTTAAGTTTACCTAATTCTATGTTAATTCTAGTCTAGTTAGCTTAAGAAAACACATGTTACAAAACCCTATATATAGTTTACAGTGCTTTTTGCCCTAGGAGTCCTGGGAATAAGACAAAAAGGATGTTTTTGAGTAGATAGTATTTGTTTAAAGTAATCCCTTTGAATAATCATTGCTATATTTAAACTGCTTTATGTACAAGCTTCTAATTCAAAAGGTTCCCTCTAGATCTGATCACTTCTGTGAAAAAATATAAAGCTTTCATTTCAAAAGCTTTCCTCTGGATCTCTGGAAATAGTCATGGTATTAAAAAAAAGCTATAAGTATGTATGTAAGTGTTTCTTGAAAAAGCTTTCCTTCAATGAAAATACAAAACTCTAGGAAATCTACTTTCCCAGAGATCCAGAGGACAGCTATTGAATCTAGAGATGTATAGTATTATATCTTCATTCGCTCATGATGCTACATTCATTGTGGGCAGAGAGAGATTTACCTGATCAGATTTATCATTGGTGTTGCACATTGATAGTGGGCAGACGAAGAGCTGTTATTTGTTGTCATTGACATTGGACATGGAGACTGGGCACAGACACATCAAAAAAATTGCGTTTCGCCTAGTTCTCAGAGCAGTTTTTGAAATTTTGCACGGTATTTACAGTGTTTTCTAAGGGTTTTGAGCTAGTGTGTGCTCTCCCAAGCACACCCACCCTCTTTTTCTTTCCCTCGCTTTCAGACATGGGGCATTGATGCGGTTTGTTAAACTTGAAACCAATTGAAACCTCTTCCAGTCTCAAGATTTCAGGGCATTTGCGAGAGCATAATGTTGTATCCTTGGTCTACATTTTAAGGCAATTCAATTCAGACGCATATATGTTATATATGTATTAGATAATATAGTATAAAACAGAATAAGTACAGTATCAATATTATACATCACAACGTTTGTATCACAGCGTGGCTACGAAACACAGGTGGCAGCTGCAGGAATGAACATTTGGGCCGGTGCTGATTTCGAATGCCTCAGCGCCCAGGCGTTCCGGGGTTGTTGAATGGTGTGTTCACCGTCGGTGAAACCCGCGGGTCACGTGGCTTTTCCCTTTGAGAGGAGGATAGTTGGCGACAAGCATCGCTACTGGGAGCAAGGACGCTACTAGGGGCTCCTGGCCGTACTACTAGGAGCAAAGAAACTACTAGGAGCAAAGGGCATCGCTACTAGGAGCAAGGACGCAAGGCATGACACCAAAGCACGCACGATACCTATGACCTCATGATCGTCATACGGGTGGCGTGACCATCAAACACCATGTGAATCGCCTCCCTTTGTTGCAACAGAGGATTTGAGTCTCCAACCTTCGAGAAAGTCTTGGTTGCCTCGAGTTGGCTGTTCATTGTCGGTTTCAGACAAGGAATAGGATTGTGTTGATTCGATGTCCCGTAATGAGGATAGATAGATATGTTAATATACATGTATACACATACATGACCAGTTACGCTGCTTGCAGGACCCTCGGGAGGTGCTCACGCTCACGCAGGACGAGAAGGACGCTGCTCTTTTTGCCTTCAGTGATTCGGTCACTCCAGTGTATTACTGTGGACGCTACTAGGGGCTCCTGGCCTTACTACTAGGAACAAGAAGCTACTAGGGGCTCCTGGCATCGCTACTAGGAGCAAGATGGAGCAAGGACGCTACTTAGGGTCACTCCAGTGTATTACAAGACCTCTTCATTGTCGTTATTGTGTTAGTATTTCCAGCATAACGCTGCTGCTGTTTATTTTTTTCGGTACAGCTGTATTGCTGCAATGGTATTGCAATTTTATGAAGATGGATAGTGCACAAAGATGCCTTTTTTTGCCCACCATGATGGTCTCCGGCAGAGTCACTGCAACGTCATGACCCGAGCACCGTGGACTGAGCAGTTTCATCGCACAGGATCGAATCAATGCTCGGTGTGCTCTTTTTGCAGCGGGCGCCGCACGGACCTTCGAAATCGCCATTGCCAAGGCGTGATGGTTGAAATTTAATACAAAGATCAGACTAAAATAAAAGCAGACACATTAGACTTATCACATGACTTCATGATTTGGGCATCCAAAAGATCTGAGACCTCTTCCGCCCGCACCTCTCCCGACCGCACCGGTGACCTCACGGCACCTCTTCGGCACCGGTCACAGGTCACCGAGGCTGCAGGACATTGTGGAGCCGCGGGCGTTTGGGAGCCAAGGTTCATGTTTTTTTGATGAACATCCATTCAGCCCCCCCCCAGATGCGGTCTTAGTCTTGGATCGTTTTTGCAGAGGTCGTTTACAAGTGCCAATCCACCATTCAGGGTCATTTTCCTGCTTGGCTGTTCTGGTGATTTCTGGTTGCTGGGTCAAAATTGGTCGTTTGCAACGCTTGGGAGCCGCATTTTCTGGTGCTTCCACTAAGAACACTGCCTGCGGCCGAAGCTTTTCTCTGGGAGCAGCGGCCTTGTCTGGTTCTGCGGAGGTGCACTGGTGGAAGGGGCCGAGGATACCACTTCGAAGGAACAAGAAGCTACTAGTAACAAGTGCATCGCTTCTAGTAACAAGTGCCTTACTAGCAGTAACAAGAAGCTACTAGTAACAAGTGCCTTACTAGTAGTAACAAG
>CAXAMN010002891.1:1554553-1569951 GCA_963970005.1 Durusdinium trenchii | reverse complement strand
ACTAGTAGTAACAAGAAGCTACTAGTAACAAGTGCCTTACTAGTAGTCAAAAGAAGCTACTAGTAACAAGTGCCTTACTAGTAGTAACAAGAAGCTACTAGTAACAAGTGCCCTACTAGTAGTAACAAGAAGCTACTAGTAACAAGTGCATCGCTTCTAGTAACAAGTGCCTTACTAGTAGTAACAAGAAGCTACTAGTAACAAGTGCATCGCTTCTAGTAACAAGTGCCTTACTAGTAGTAACAATGTTTGCTATTAGAAACAAGAACGCTATAATTATTATATCAAGATAATTCGATCCAGGGAGACCTCCATGAACCTCGGCCTTTCTGCCATCAGTGCCACCGTACTTGGACCATCTTGGAACAGTTGGGTTGACAAGCTGCGAGACTGATAATATAACATAATATAACAGGATTTCTTGCAACCCTCCATGATCAGCCATGCCCATTTGAGCAGTCCCGCTGTCTATGTCCCGCAGTCTATGTCCGTGATGCGCCTGGAATGCGTGAGCCCACTGAGCTGCTGCACGGAATTACAGAACGGCTCCTTGCCTCCAAGTGTGGTGCGGCGTGTCCTAATATTAATAGCGATGGCCTCCAACCTAGTAGTGATTTTGCGTCCAAGTGTGGTTGGGTGTGTTTTGATGTGTTTTGTAGAGGTGTTTTGTCAACGAAAGGAATTGGAGGACATCATTCCTGTTGGTCTGAACTTGAAGTATGTTGAATGAACATGAATGGACATGATTATGAACATGATCTTCGTATGATTTGTCCCACCACATGTTGGCATGCAGGCAACCCAAACTAGCTACCGTATGTCCCCTTGTCTTCACAAGCAGAGTCCCAACTTGGCTTTGGGCAGACCGCTCTCAGGCACTTTTCAATGTGATTGCCAGCCCCTTAGTACGTTCTTCCTGGAAGATTGCCTTGTGATGAAATATGCGTGTATTTATTCATACACACATATTTATAATCGCTTGAACGCTCATTCCGTCTCATCCATGCTTATGGTCTTTTGATTTGTACAACAGAGCTCTCTGTGGGTCTGTGGGTATGTCTTGGTAGTTCCACAAAGCAAGCAGGACTCATGGGGAGGACCCATGAGGTTGCCAGCAATGGCGAGATTTTAGACACACAGTGGGGCTTCATGCAATGCTGTCAAGCCCAGAGTCCAATACTTGAGAACAATCACAGGCACCGCGGAGAGAATCGTGGAGGTACGTGAGGCGGAAGACACTGGATTCTTAAGTATGTTCAACTTTAGACTTGTGTGAAGGATTTAGAAACATAACAAATCACGAGAAACAAATAGCAAAGCCATACAAAGCCTTTTGGCATTTACGTTTGGTGAGTACACTTTGCTGCAGGCCAATTTGCAGTGTTCATATCGCAAACGCTATCCTGTTGACTGTGCTGCCGATTGGAAGACAATAGGGTAGGGGGCTTTGTTGGCATGGTGAAGCTTTTGTGAGCATCTTTCTCGTGTTTCCGCTTTTGCAGTGGACATGGAGCTGAACCAGAAAGTACTGACGCCAACTACGAACACAATTAGGATACCTCTTTACACGGTGAAGCAATGACATAACTTTACTGTACTGTAGTGTGCAGTGTGCAGTTTTTGCATCAGTGTGTCACAAGTATAATTGCATGCAGACGTCAAGCTGTTTGGTCAGCGTGCAAAAAGAAGTATGACATGCCAGATCAACTACATTCGGCGTGGCAGATGTGCCAGGTACGCCGCTTATCAAGAGTCACACGAGTTTATGAGATGGGATGGGCCTTCAACAATGAATTCTCCTCACTTGATTAGAGTTACTTATTTCATGTTATTTCTACGTACCGTGTATTGGGAACAGTTCAGAATACAACATTGACACCGGTGTATAAATCACATTGACACCGGCTTCTCCCAGCAAAAGTGTTTTTTTTTGCCTGAACTCCCCAACGTTCAGCAGCTGGCTCGTTGCAGCGAAAGCACTTTGAACACTGAAAAACGGTGCGTTTCTCGAGGTTCACCAGTTCCACGCTCAAGTTGCTCTCGGTGGCAGTGAGTGAGATGTCCGAGGCAACCAAGATGCTAGTCACTACTAGTCGCTGGTCTTTCTGTGACAAGTTGATGGTCCATGATCTGACTAAAATCTGTCCAGACCATTCAGATATGCATATTCAATACATGCATATATACATGCACTTTCCGATATGCACAAACCACGAAACAAGGACAGAGGAGACGTATCTTTATCTGAAGGTTCTGTCTTTTGCTCACAAGATCTGTGGAGCGCACGCTCCACGAGTGTGAGACTCCTTTTGTTTGGTGCAGGGTGCCGACGAGTGTACCACTGGTACTTCCAGCCAGCTGCTCGGGATGTCGACTCCACGTCAATGAACACATCGAAGGTGAAAAGCGCTTTGGCACCCGGGGCACCCTGCGATAGCTTTACACCTTTGCACCATCATACTCCTCGATACCCTTGGAAACACTCCAAACTCGCGATGGGTCTTTCAATGACATATATTGACAGCGAGTGCGTGTACCCCGAAAGCGATGGTTTGGGAAGACCAATCTTGGAGCAGCATGTGCCGGAGCTTTGCTGGTTTAGAGAGAGGTTGGGCTGCTTTTGTGTGCAGAATGTCTAATGGCTTGGGGGTCTCCATATTCCAATATGTCACACCCCCATTGAAAAGCATGAATATGTATTTACAGTTTGCAGTCTCTTTGACCCACAGATTGCCAGATGCACCATGCTGCAGATGTGGCCACATCATTTGTTTTTTGTCTATATATTTTTTTGGGGTGATGAGGTAGCGCTTGTGCCAGCTTTGTGGGTGGTGCTATGGCCGGCTTCTTCTTCTTGATGGAGGTCAGGGACTTGGTGGCCAGAAGCAGTTGGCGACAGGTTCACCAGTTCACCAAAGTACGGAGAAAGTGTTGAATACATTTGTGTGGCCGCTTTCACCTCTGGGCAGAAGCTTGGACATCACATCGATGGAGCAATCACAGGAGCTTGAAGTTCTGTGAGATTCGTTCCTAAGGCTATCAGTCGAGCTACTCAGAGATGTAAGGCAGGGCGTTGGGTGCATCAGCTCAATTAAATATTGGACATGGTAGGGGCGCAGCATCTGGTATTTTGGCAGATCCAGTATTGCATGCTGGCATGTTTTGGCTGCCTGGCTGCGCTCCTCCCGGCCGACCCCTCGCCGATCGGATCGCTCCAGGACCCATTGCAACGCTTCTGGTGCTCCCAGGTGTGCAGGGACTCGATGCGTTCGGTGCTCGTTGGTGCGATCACAGGTGAGCGTTACGTTCGTAGCTTCACTGAACGCGTTACGTTCATCATAGTCATTGTTACTGCTAGTAAGGCCAGGAGCCCCGTTCGTAGCGTCCGATCGCTCCTAGTAGTGATGCACTTTGTTACGTTCGTAGCTTCTTGTTCCTAGTAGTAGTGGCCTCTAACCTAATAGCGATATCCTCCACCTTGTAGCTTCTTGTCACTCTGCGCCAGGACATTGGCTTCATGGGAGAGAGCATGGACACAATGACACATGCGATGGGAGTCGGGCATCCTAGAGAGGCAGCACCCCATCTTCGATGCGGGACCAACACCTCTATTTAAGGCGCCAAAGGCCTCGGTGATCCTCGATGTGTCTTGCGATTCATGTCCCGCCCCTCACAGCCCTTCCACTACGTAGGGTACTCCAGGGTAGATATACAAACATAAACCATTAGAAACCACTAGGCTAATGAACAAAACGTGCAGAAACAAGAGGAACACGGCATGGACCACGGTTAAACCCTCAAACTTCCAGCTGGAAATCGGCCAAACTGTGTTTATTTTGCAGGCATCTCTTGACTTTTTGTTAAAGATTAAGTCTGGTTTGAAATGACACATCGTTCATTGGCTCGACAGGAGCGAGAGAACAGTCACGTTTCGGAATCCTAGGGAATCGTACATTCAGAGGGAAGCTCTGGTTTGGGTCTGAGGAGTATGCTTCACAGACAGAACCTCCCCATTTTTTGCACCTGTTTGGGAATGTTCAAGTTACGCATTGCTTCACGCTCTTTTCGGTTTGTGGCCAAGGCTGCGCTGAGAGACTGCGGCTATGGCAATACACCAAGGCCACACTTTGCTGGACAGCTCGTGGCACCAACCTGCCAGATGAGTAGAGGTGGAGTTAGACATCCAAGAGAAGAATCAGAAGGAAGATGTAGTAAGACGCAGCTTTAGGACAATAGAATATTATAGTAGACAGTAGACATCAAGTCGGTGCTTTGATGCGTTCTGAAACTCGATCTTGGAGTGATGTAAAACGTTCCTCGCTCTTAGGCGGTCCAACTTTCTGAGCTTTGGACGGCGCTTTTTCCTGCCTTAGGACGGACTCGAAACCCGAAGCTAGTAGTAACAAGTGCCTTACTACTAGTAACAAGAAGCTAGTAGAAACAAGAAGCTAGTAGTAACTGCGGACGGTCATCTCCGCGTCCATGGGCTCCATGGATCTGGTCGAAAGCACTGACAGATGTCAAGCCACGGAGCCTCTGGTGCTGTGCCATGTGGAGCCTCTGGATGCCAAATCCTTTCCGTGTTTTCCCACAAGTGGTTTCACTCGGGAGTCCGATGCGACCCTGAATCAGATGGATGATTTTGAATGGCACAGTTTAAAGGGGTGAGCCAAGTGACGGTAGCTGATGGTCGAGTTCAAGCCCAAAAGTGTCCTAGTTCTATTCTAAGTAAAGCGCTGTTATCAATTGGCTCATGCCGGACAAACATGCGGCCACACAAAACACAGTCATTTCATGTCTCATTTCTCTATCCAAAGTGAATTGAGAGTGCTTCGGAGAACTGCAAGCAAGTTGTGAAATGATGTGTGTCAATTAGATTTAGATCGGTCGATGCATCCGCAAATCGGAGAGTGCGCCGGCCTTGGAGTGCCCTGCTGCATCAAAAGACGTGGCACTCTCCTTCTACGCCTTCTGAATGCCAGAACCTCCGTTCGTCCTTTGCGGTTTCGACGAGATGAGCAACTGACGACTCAGTCTTCACTCCTTTGGCGCTGTTCGGGAACAACTGGCGACCATTGCAGCAGCGACCATTGTTATTGAACTTTCACGGGATGACACGTTTGTCATTTCACGCAGGCGCAAGCAGGAGAAAGATGGAGAAACGCAAAAGAATCATGTGCAAGCGGACATTGAGGGGCAGGACATCAGCAAACAAACATCACACATGGCTGTTTGTAGAGCCCCAAAGATTGATAAAGATTGGTGGTTTGGTTTTCAGTGTTTCCTTTGAAAGCAAAGGTTCAACACCATCGACCAGGCACATGTTTGATCAGGTCCAAGCAGCGAAGGAACCTTTGCAACCTATGAGAATATGCTAGATGTTATATTCTTATTTCAATATATACAAGGGTACGGAACTAGCAACTGTTGGAAAGATTTGCTCCACGTAATGAGAAGTTCTTGTGCTGGGCCATGGCTCATCTCGTTTGAGCTCAAGAGGCTGAGCCAGATGTTGGCAAAATTCACACAGTGACCATCGGTGAGCTATGGGTAGTTTGGGCTGAGCCCGGGTGAATGAAACAAAAGCCAGACTTTAGTATTTAGCTGGGTAAGGCATAGTAACGCAATGAAGACCTGTTCATAGTGAGATAGAGCAGGGAATCCGAGCAAGGTTTTGCCAAAGCTCGGTGCCGATCACCGACCTATCCCAAAGATTGCCATAATTTGGTTGTTTATTGATAGTTGAACATTTGCTTGGTTGTGGTCCTGTTGTGACTAGGACGTGTTAAAGATTGAAAGAATTACAGTACCCGATCATGGTCAGGGTGAAATTTCCTAACATGTTCAATACGTTATCCCAAAATATATAGAAAAGGTGATTCCCTCAAGAACATATTGGACACCATTTCTATCTTTTTCGGGGGACCTGTGCATGACATTGAACTTCGGAAGCCTTTGCTTTGTGAAGGCCTCCAACATGGAGGGGTCCTCTGCAACAATTCGGAGGGGACCTGAGGGGACTGCGTGTGGAACATTCAGAGAGGTCCTAGTCGGGCCGAGTCAGGCCCAGTCGGGCGCTTTGCTTTTCGCTTTGTTTGTGTGACCGAGCCACGTGGGTGAAAACACGCCCGTTCCGACCTGCTTTTGGATCCTGGATCCTCTCGTCAGAAGAACAGGTCCAAACATGGCCAAACGACTGCTGTGCGGCCACAGCTCCATGCGAAGAGGAACACAGGATCACACAGTGGTTGTGAAGACGTTTCACTGAGGCTGCTCGCTTCGGCTGTCGGTGCTGGTATTGCGGAGGCTGTGACAGAGCCGCATAGAGCCGCAATGAGCAGATCTCCGTTGTTGAAGTTTGCTTTGTCAGGCGGCCACCTTACCCACCGATGTCGCGAAGGTGCACTTGTTGAGAAGTCTGAGTCGACGTGTTGATTGTGCCCTTCCAAGATTTGGCCCCCAGGTCCTTGGGCGTTCTTCATTTCCAATTTTGTGTTTTTTCTCCAAGCCTTCAGAAGAAACTTAGCAAGCCAAGTCTCAACATGCGTGGAGAGTCCTAAGGTCCGCCTGCAGCTGCAGAGCAGTTCTTTGGGAGAGCTCAGGCAGGAACAACCAGGAACGTCAGGAACGTCGGGTTACCCTCATCAGAGCCCTCAAACCAAAGTGCAGTAGCGTCCTTGCTTCTAGTAGCGATGCCCTTTGCTCCTAGTAGCTTCTTTCTCCTAGTAGTAAGGCCAGGAGCCCCTAGTAGCGTCCTTGCTCCTAGTAGCGTCATGTAGCGTCCATATAATAGGAAAAGTGTAGGACACACAAATGAAGCAAGGGTTTACTTGCATCATCTTGCGGTCTGAGTCCTGTGTAGCTTGGGCCGGGAACGTGACTGTGACAAGAATTTGTTGCATCATGACTGATCAAGGATCCTGAGCCAAACATGCTGGCAGATTGGCAAATGCGCAGTTCCATTACAACAACCGAGGGTATGTGCAAACACGATATTGTGTAGGATCACACGCAGTGACTTCGAACTTGATTGAGCCCTCATCCCCACTGACACCAAAGAAAGAATCTTTAACAACTACAAAAAATAGCGCCACCAATCCCACTACCCTATACTTACCAACATTTCTCAGCTACAGTTATCGGGCCCCTGTAGCTACCTCGAGGCAATAGCATGGTGATTGATTGAACTACTTGCACACCCAGTAGTTATATAAATGTCTCAAACCTGAACCAGCGCAGTATGGCTGTGTGATGTTGTACTGTTGGGAATGCTGCTCCCTCGCTATTCCTAATTGTGGTGGTGGGGCAAGAGGTGGTAGTATCAGCACTGTGACGGAGTAAGTACTCTCGAAAGACAAAAAGCCATACAGGGACCTTCGGAAATCAAACAGGAAAATATTATAGAAGGCGAATCCTTCGTACCATTTTGATCCGCTATTCAAGTTTACGTGCTATAGAGTTAGAGTTAAGGCAATAGTCGTCATGCTTGGTGAACCAATCTCGACCTCTTAATCCCCTGAAGATGTCGCCCGTCTCCGTCTCCATTTCCCGTTGCAGCGCGTTGGAAGAGTCATTGTCATCAGGTACCATGGCATGGTGGACTGCATTGTGAAGGTGGCTCGGCATACCACAGTCCCAGCGACTTCTTTGGTGAAGTTTGTCCTTGTTCCACAAGTGTGAATGCCTATCGCACAGTCCAATTGACGTGATGCCGGACAGCGCTGATGCCCGCACATTTCAAGTATTCTATGTCGATCCGCTTCAGTCCCCGATTGTCGTTTCTTTCATGGCGCACGATGTGAGGTGGCGCGCGTTGAGGGTTTGAGAGCGTCGGGTTTCCTCAGCACGAGAACTGCTCACCGGACGATCCTGAAATATCCGGCAGAGGTTCGGTTCAGAGGCTTAATGTAGACGGTTGATTATATGAAATTGAAATAAGCACATCAAGAGGTTTTACAAGCCACAATGAGTACATGTTATATCATGTTATTATTACTATTATCAAGAGTCTACATTAGAGGGAACTTCAAGTGGAACCGGGCCGACGGCAGAAACGATGCCTCGCACGAGATACTCAGATACGCCAAATCACCGGAACCGGTCATAGGATCTATAAGATGGACTGTCAACAGAAGAACAGAATCCCGGATATCCCTAGTTTTCTTTGATATCATTGAGTAGGTTTGGTAATTAGAGTGAAGGGCTATGTGACTCTTAGAGTATCTTTGACAGAATTTGAATCAGTGAACTGACTTCGAATCTGGGCAAGCGATGGCATGCACACACACACACACACGTGGAATGTTTGAGGCTTTGGAAGGGACTTGTACCTGCTTTGATTCGACAAGCCAAGACCTTGGCTTCGCAAGCTTGACTTGATGGACAATGTCCTGGTGGCTTGATGCATTGTGCATTTACATTGTATAATATTGCATAGTATATAGTAGATTTGCTAGGCGTTGTAGTTGTATCACGAGTTTTAATTTACCGGCCGAAATCTTTGACATATCAAAATGTGTGCTTCTTGCCAGGAGTCACTGTTGCTGCGTAAGGGGCGTAAGGTAGCGGTTCTTGGTCATTTAGCTCCAAACATGGCTCAGACAACAATCACAGCAGCTGACTTCAGCAATTCAGTATCTCAAATGTGTTCAGCTTCCATCAGCTTCCAAACTGGTCCAAGATTGCGCCAGCATTCAAGCACTAAACGTGATTTGGCAGGGGCGCCCTGCACCAGCATCCAGCTCCAAAACGCATACAGTCATGCACATCTGGCACCGGCATGCTGCAGCCACGCCCTGTACCAACACCCAAGCTCCAAAGCACACACGTCCATAGGCATCCGAGCACCCTACAGCGGCACCAACATCCAAGCTCCAAGGCGTGCACGGTCCACGGTCACAGACATCTGACAAGCACCCTCCAGCGGCACCTTCCAGCGGCACCCTGCAACAGCAGCAGCACTCAAGCTCCGAAGCGCACACAGCCATACACATTTGGCTGCGGGCGGCTGCAGTGGCACCAACACCCAGTCCCCAAAGTGCCACAAGCACCTTTTCCCAAATTTGAGGTAAGAACCCCAATAGCTCAAAAAATGGGGAATTGAACAAACAGTTCTTTGCAAGGGCAGAACCAAGCAGTTTGTAGGATAGCCCTTCCGAGGTGAGCTACCACTCCTTCACCTTTGTCCTTTATGAGCCCATCAGGGACATCATGTCTTCTTCCGACAGTTGAGCGATGATAGCTATAGTTGCTGAAAAATATTGAGGCCATCGAAGGCACGTGTGCGATTTCCAGTAGGTCGTTGGAATCGTCCCCATCGGATTAGCATGGGATTAGCTGTTGACCAGTCGGACGAAAGCGGAAGGACATGGTGAGCTTAGTCCTGGCAATGGAAGCTGGGAGGAGCAATTATTTTCAGCGATGTCCTCGGCAAAAAAAATGCACCAGAAGATTTCACTCCTGTCACCAGTGAAAAAGGACACAAAGGAAGAAAGGAAGCAAACAAAGCAAAGCATGCAAAGCAAAGAAAGTGTATCTGGAAAATTGCAGAGGGAACCACTCCAGTTGATTCACTCCACTCAGGCGACTCTTGGCTGCGGGAAGCTCTGCGGCCATTGCCATTGCGCTTTTCAATCCTACAGAGGCCAATGGAGATGGCATGAGAACGGGTAGGGGCTCCTGGCATCGTTACTAGGAGCAAGGACGCTACTAGGGGCTCCTGGCATCGCTACTAGGAGCATTCTTGCTTCTGCTAACAAGAAGCTACTAGGATGCTTGAGGCATCGAAGTTAGAACTGGGTACCGAGGTATGGAGACCCCCGTTGGACCTGACGGGCAGACTCCATGTCCATTCTTCCGGTCGAACCGGGGTCGGTCTCCTTTTTTGGGAGCTACACACCATGACATAGTTGGGTTCCTGACCTTCCACGGGTGATCAGTGAAGCATCTCTTTTGTGTGGACAGCTGTTTTGGGGGGTGCTGTGGAATTTGGGTATTAATACTGGGAGGACTATCACTTGGGTTGCAGGACCTGCGAACCTTTAAGACGCTATAGAATGCTGTAGAGGCATGTTGGAAACAAGGGTGGGCAGTGCCCCAACCTGAAGAGGGAAGCCAAAGGTGTAAGCCAAAGACATACTGAAGCATCCTTACCAGTACATGCGTGAAAGCTCGTGGATGCCTATGTCCTATGTGGCAAGCCGAGATGGTGATTCACAACGCTTTTTGGATGGGCCTCCCTCGGAAGTCCAACGGTGACATTAAAGATGTGGCATGATGTGGCCGGGCCATTTGTCAATGCAGTGTTTGAGGATGACTGCTGGTCTTTGAAACTGTGTGGAAGTTAACACTGGTGGACGCTCAAGCTCCACGAAGAGGTGGTAGGCACTGGTCTTCCTCGATTGAACTTGAAGACTGCGAGGTGCTGAAGACACAGATGCAAAGCAGTTCCGGCAACGTGACCATGAAAGAGGCAAGGGGCGTTGGGAGGGTTCGAAACTCCGTTCTGAAGATGTTCTGAAGCGCGTTTCGTCATGTCTAAAGTCTCAACATGACATGAAGCCTGGGGTTCTTTGGCAGTGAGCAAACATTAAACTCCAGCCAGCTGCGCGGGGGTAAGAAGCATTGAGAAGCTGTGTGTCACATTTGGTCATCGCCATGGCTTATCATGCAGTTGGCCCAACGATGCTGCATCCATTGTGATCATTGCCCCGGATGTCGCCGTTTTTTCGATGTGGCAGGTTGCACGGAAGGCAGCTTGCTGCGCAAGTCACTGGGTTGGGGTGGTGTCTGGTACTATATAGTTACCCACTTTGACGATTGCTGGTTGTGGCTAGCAGCAGAGTCTCTCCGTGGCTGACATGGAAGCAATTCCAACTTCCATTCCAGAAGGGGAGTCTACGTCATGTTTCTATCATTCTATTGAGAATAGCTTCGTCGGCGTGGGACATTGAGGTTTGGAACAAAGATGGCTTGAAAGGCTTTTGGGCTGGACTCCGACCCAACGTGGTCAGGACTGGAAATAGTTCCAGATTGAGCAGAGGAAGCCGAGCAAGCCTTTTACAAGGCTTTCAATCATTGCACCCTCAAACTGTTGCTTCACAGCACAGGAGTTTTGTCGGCGTTGGGCGTTTGGGTTTCAATTTGACTGCTTGGCATGTGGTCATGATTGCTCCAACTGTCCAGGACATTCCTTGTCAATGGTGCTGAAATAGGCCTGGCATCTACAAGTTGGTGCTTCAGCATGCCCCACTATACCCTGTTTGTTCCTTTTTGGGGGGCAAGGTACCTATGACGAGTCAAAGCTGGTCTTTCTGGAGTCCGTCGGGGATGGTTTGGTCGGAGCCTCAGTGCGGAGCCTCTTCACTGGGCGCGCCTCGGTTCATGTCATGGCATCAATAGCGTTCGTTCGGCGAAGATCTTCGGGGTTGTCGACCTGCTCCATTTGTGTTAACAATCAGACAGCTGGTCCGGACAATTCAGCCTAACAGTTTCTGGAGCATTGTCAAAAAGATGGACACCTACGAAAGACTGGCTCTGAGTTGTCACCACTTGTGATTCTTGCTAGTCAAAGACCTCAACATTTGTGGTTAGCATCATTTGGACTGGCGCCGAATGCCCATTGATCCTGCAGGTTGCGCATGTTTCAGCCAGCTTTGTGGCTGGCCTTGCTTCCGCTTGTGTCCTGCTTCCCAGATCTTCCCTGGCAGAGTCCAAGGGTTTCAGACGGACAATGAACAAACCATACGTAACGGTACTGTAAGTATTGTCTCAATAAAGTGGTTGGTTTTCGTCTGGGATGGCCATGGATGGCCTAATTAAACAGCGATGGGTTCGACTCGAGTTCGACCCATTTCTTGGAACAAGAAGGACGATCAACAAGTCTGTCTTGGGTGCAGATTCTTCGCAAGTGGCCAACACAATCAGTGTTTCGTTGTCCATACATTCATCATAATCATCATTTAGCATCCGGATTTTGGCACCTCTTTGCATGGACTCATCTAGCAGAGATGTCTCTTTCTTGGGCGGTTCGCAGTTCGGCGCTTCGGCGCCGTCGGCGGAACGGATTTCATTCATGTCGGCATTTCTCGCCTTGGCTAGCTGGGAATTTTGCAGTTGATGTTGTTTCTCCACCTGAAAAAGCACTTGAGAGATGCTTCCGTGCTAGGTTTCAACACCTGCAGACGTGGTGAAGACCCGCTTCATGAACGCAGCAGGTTCCGACCAGGCGAACGAAAGTTTGGTCTTATGGCGGATTGACATATTAACACTTGAAGCTACTTGAAGCTATTAGAAACAATAAGCTACTAGGAACAAGTGCATCGCTAGTAGTAACAAGTGCCTTGCTAGTAGTAACAAGAAGCTATTAGAAACAATAAGCTACTAGCGGATTGGAGAAATTCAGTTTGTGTCGGGTAAAGGTGAAGGTGGTGAAGGGGGGCCGAGCATGACCTAATACGATTTTATGATGTTGTTCACTCATGTGTTCACTCATGTCTACTGAGCCTACTGGATTCTGTCACAAACTATTGAGAATGATCACACTTTTCAGTCCGGCCACCGAAGGCTCAAAGCCTTCCAGATTGATTCGATTGCGGCCGCAGGCTTACCGGGGTATCGTCCACGCTGGCTTTTGCATCCTTCGTCAGACTCTTGGTGACCAAGAGTGCCTGATCGCTTGTGGGACATCATATGACCACATGCACAGGCTCCGGTCCTAGTAGCGTCCGATCGTTCCGTTCGTAGCGATGCCAGGAGCCCCACTTAGTAGCGTCCTCTTGCTCCTAGTAGTAAGGCCAGGAGCCCCACTTCGTAGCGTCCGATCGCTCCTAGTCACTTAGTATGTGAGCTCTTCCAGTTCCGGAGACTTCTTCCTATCATACAGCTACTCGCCTGTCCAAGGCGATGAGGGGTTTCTGGCCCTCTACAAGGCAAACGAAGATAGTTTGCAGCTTCGCCCATGTTGGAAAGGCATTTCGAGTCAACCCTGTGAGAAGATGGAATCTGGGAGGGTTTCCGCATGTTTCCACAGTGAATATAGCTACAAGGTCGTTTGCGACAGCCACATGAATGACATTAGCTACCCCAAGTCCTTCCCCCTCTTGAAACTGCAGGGCTTTCTCCTCATCGTTTGTCGCAAACTCATTTGGTGCTTGACTCAGAATATCACTTGCCATCCTGGGAAACCAAACGAACATAAGTGAACTATGCAATTAATTGTGGCTTTGTTGAGGCTTTCGAAGATAGTTTGCCTCTGACGCGTTTCGTCCAAACACCGCACGAGCCGATCACTAGGATCTATAGTATCACTGAAGATCACTGAAGTCAAGATACTGACTGGTATCATTCTTGCGTCTGTTCACTGATTTCTTTTTGGAACTGGATTCCACTCTTCAGTTCATTGAGCTCTTAGGTGTACTGTGTTCTTTGTCATTTACGAGCGGCTGCTGCGGGCCCTAATTGAGGCGAGGAAGGTTCGGGGAGTTTGCCCAGTGGTCCAGGGGTGGGCACAAGTGGGTTCGAGGCCATTACTACTAGTATCATCTAGTAGCAAGATGTAGCAAGAAGCTACTATATATATATATAGGTTGGAGGCCATCACTACTAGGGTGGAGGCCATCGCTAGTAGGTTGGAGGCCATTATAGTTACTAGTAGCATGTCAACCACTGAGGGTCGGTGACCTCGATCACCCCCGATCAGGCCTTTGGCGAGTCGCAATGAGAAGATTTCAGAGGCTGGCTGGCCCGATCCAGGGTGAAACAGATGATCTCTTTGGAGTCTTTGTTCAGTCTGTTTGCATGGCTTCCTTTGAGTATTTTGGACAGCTCTGACCAGATTGTCTGGATCCAAAGATGTGTGCATGTCGCCTTTGTTGGAATCAGACAGCCAGCCCAACCTCTATGCCAGCCTAGAGCCCACACGGCGGATGGCGCTCTCACGCGGTAGTGCGAGGCAGATTGCGGCGCTCTCAGTGGACCTTCTTGGAAACCAGAATACACTGCTTGAAAGAACAAAGACGCACAACATAGGAATTCCATGCATGAAACTCAAAGAGGATTCCGAATCTCCTGCATTTTGACTGAGAAGATAATCTGCTTTTGCCATTGCTGAGTGGCTCAAGCCACACCGAACCGAGTAGTGAAGGCCAATGGAGTTCCGGAAAGCTGCACGGCTTTTGCGGCTTCTAGCTCTCTTTGCATGTGTGCACAGTCAGGAGTCTGAGGATGCTTTTGTATGCTTTTGCTCGATCTACAGTGTTGACGCAACATTTCTAAGAACTCCTAGGTTTGTTCGCTTGGATACTTGGATACACAATTTAAGTCCCGACAAACAACACCTTAAATGGAAGTTTTGATTGACTGCTGAGCAATTACTGCAGGAGCGCACCTCCAATGACGCTGCGGAGTGCACTGCTTTATTTCAAGCGCACAAGCATCGAGCAAGACGAAGGACACATGTTGGGCCACAGAGCATCCCTTGCATCATCCATCAGACCTGGAAAACACATCAGCTGAACCAACCGCAGGGTAGCTATGCAGATTCGTGGAAAGAGATGAATCCAACATGTGAATACAAGCTTTGGAACGACACGGAGATCACGGAGCTGGCTCAGTCCAAATCTCCCGACTTGCTTTGGCCCATTTGGGAGGGCTTTACGCCCGTTGAAAAGGCGGATGTTTTTCGATATTTGGTCCTCTGGGCCTTCGGAGGTTACTATGCCGATGCCGACGTGGAATGCGCGAGACCCATCAAGACATGGGAGGTGCCCGAGGAGACGGACATGATTGTAGGCCACGTAGCAAGAAGTTTCAAACGTGTTTGGGGTGGATGATTGAGCAGCTATGCTGCATTTGCATGCTTGCCTGAAGCAACAACGGAAATAACTGACTGTTTGTTGAAAAGATGGTGTGTCAGTTGTCAATTAGATATGGGCTCCCTTTGTTTCACCCTTGAACAATGTATTTTTTTCACCCTCCCTTTTGTTCAACCCTCGAAACCCTTTTTTTTTCACCCTCAAGATTCCTTTTTTCACCACCCTTTGGAACCTTTTCTTTTCACCCTTCTAAAACCTTCTATTTTCACCCTGTAGCATGTTTCTTTCACCCTTCACCTTGTTTTTTTCACCCTTCACCCTTTCTTTTTCACCCTCGACCCTTTCTTTTCAACCCTCGGTGAAGCAGGTAACCCCTGGAACCTGCACAGAGAACGATGTCACCTCCGGTTTGTTTCACACCGCTTGTTTGGAACTTCTTGTTACTAACCCTTCGGAACCCTCCGGAAACTGTGCAGAGACTGTCCGGAACGACGGGAACCGCCAGAAACTGACGCCTCCGGAACGTGAGGCAGCACAGCATCCATCCATCCATCCATCCATCCATCCATCCATCCATCCATCCAT
>CAXAMN010002891.1:1537034-1554543 GCA_963970005.1 Durusdinium trenchii | reverse complement strand
CATCCATCCATCCATCCATCCATCCATCCATCCATCCATCCATCCATCCATCCTTCAATGGAGTGCCAACCGACCAACCAAACCACATAACCCCGTGTTTTCCCCAAGTGCTGTAGATGCTAGAAATCCATTGCTGGGGAGGCTTGGTTTGCATTGCGGGGGAGGCGCTGCCACCACACCGCCTCCCGCCTTTATTTACGGGCTCCCTATGGGTAGCCCACCAAGCAACCAACAAACCAAGCAACCAAAACCACACAACCCTGTGTTTTCCCCAAAGGCTGTCGATACTTGGCTTGCATTACATCAAGCTAGCCAACCAACCAACACACCAAGCAATTGAAGGAGGGTGAAAAAGAAAGGGTAGAGGGTCAAAAAGAAAGGGTAGAGGGTGAAAAAAAGGGTTCCGAGGGTGAAAAAAGAAGGTTCAGAAGGTGAAAAAGAAAATTGGAGGGTGGAAAAAACGCGGGGTTACAAAAAAGGGCTGAAGGGTGAAAAATGTTGCCCATTAGATATTTGATGGTACTTGGCTACCAAGATGTTCAAGCCATTATTTAAGCCAGACTCGTCAGCTCTCAGGCTATGAGTTCGGGCATCGCTTCCCGGAGTGGCAGCGAGCAGAGATCAAGTTTGGCCGCACCGAACAGTTTCAGCAGTGGTTCATCGTCTCGGCTCCGCAGAATCCACTTTTGCTTCGGGTGTTGCACATGATCCGACGTCGTTTCGCCTGGAAGATTCAAAGCACACTGGATCTCACAGGCCCTGGGGTCTTCAGTGATGCAGTTCATGAGTTCCTGGAGGACAACTCAGAGGATGCAGTGCAGAAGGAGATTGGATTTCGCCAGTCTCCACCAGGTGCACACTATCTGAGTTTTCCTAGTGAAAAATTGTATCTTGGACATGCTTTGGAAATGAACTGCATTTTCTTCCCAGGGCGTTTGTTTTAGATATGCTGTTTTGGTGCGAGCTGAAACTAGTACTTTTGCATACCTTCGCAGTCATATATTTTATTGAATTCAGTGCGCTCATCTACTGTTTGCCCCTGTGGCGTGAGAGGAACGGGGTTTATGTTTCCTTTGATATTATATAACCATTTAATTAATTTGATATTTGCATTTTGTATGATATATTATATATTATAAAGGTTGAGTTTATGGTTCATGATCTTTTTTGGAGATCTAAGGTACGGCCTTGGGACGTGGAAACTCTGGGTCTGCGCGGCGGGTCGTGTAAACTCCTCGCCACAGGTGGCCCGGGACGATCCGGAAGAGGGGAAAGCGCCTCTGATCATTCATCATTTTCTGGGCAGTTGGAAGACCGACAAGGATCGCACTCCGGCCGAGCTGGCCAAAATGGGCAAGTAATTAAAGGACAGGATGTTGAAGCAACCGGGCGAAGTGACCGGGAAACGCGTTTTGTAACAGTTCCTTTTTGTTCAGAGCGTGGAATAGACATTTTTGATACAAAGGCCACGCATGGGCCTGCCAGTTTCCTTTTCGCGAGGCGGGAGGCCTCTGAATTTCTTAGAATCGCCTCCCTGAGGTTTGATGCATCGCCAAAGCTGTATTAGCTGTGAATAAATCAGATGCGAGTAAATAGGAGTGATGTCAAGAAGCAACCAATAGATGTTGCGATTGGTGTCTTTGCAGATTCCTCCAACTGCAAAAAGGAACCTGGAGCTGACTTGTTGGCCAAGTGGTGCCGATTCACTTGACATAACCCTCAAACTCAAATCAGCGCAGGTATTGGTTTTCTCGACGCTTTTAACCCTTTCCTCGACGTTTCTGAACGCCAAACACTCACTACTCCGGACGGTGTGGGTGGCATGGCTTCCGGCTTTGTGTGACTGACGTGTGACGTGAGGCGAGCCGGGCCTGGCACTGTCACAGTGCGAGCCGGGCCACAAAAAGACTGGGTCAACGGGCTGAAATGACTGGTTCGATCCGGGTGATGCTTCGATCTTCTGACTACAGTTCCAAAATAAGATGAAGCTCCTATTTAAGGAATTGAAGGACACACCATGTTTGGAGAACATCCTGCTCGTTTCTTGGGCCATGGGGGTCCACAAGATTTGGTCGTTGCTTCGTCTAGAGGTACCCAATGCCAATGCTTAAATGCTTCATAATAATTACTTCACTGTTTGAGCCTGAGCACTTTCTTAATCAGCAGGATTTGTTGACTCGCGTGGGTTTTTGAACGGTTCAAGCAAGACTGCAGCTATGAGGCCAAGAAGAAAGGCCACAGAAGCTAGCCGCTAGCCTCTTTGTCTTTCAGCAAAGCTCTTATGGTCAACCCTGTCAGAATGAATGTTGTCCACTCGGCAGCACACAGATGGAGTTGGTTCCGGTGAGTGGAGCAATTGTGTGGCTCACGATCCAAATTGGTGACACTGACACAGACCATCATTTGGGGTTGCTGGCTGCTTGTAGGGAAAACTCCATCAAACTCATGCTTGAACACATGTTGGTAGCAAGATCTCCGCTCTAAAATTGAGCATTCCGTAGCATGTAGCATTCCGCGCAGCCAACAAGAACGCCCGACCCCGGTTCCACCGTTTGGCCCGCCAATCCCGCGCGAGCACGGTGCCGGGTGGACACACGCGGGAGTGGTGCACGAGCCAATGGGAGACCATGGCGGCCAAGAAACGAGCCAAAGGATGGGAAGATTCATCAAGTCCATCCCAACCAGGGGGTGGGCACATGGTGACACATGGTGACACGAAGCCAGAATGATGCAGAATGTAAACAAATCATGAACTATGATACGAAATACCCTGAACGTTTGGAATTGAACACTCAAGCATCTTGAATGACAGCCATCAGAATCTCAAGAATATTCTTTGTTCCTTGAATCCTGGCCTACGCATTTGCAGGAGCAGGCTGGTGCCTCCTTCCGCGGGCTTTCACCTTTCTGGGATGTTGCATCTTTTTGGGGTCAGTTTGGCTGGTGATGCAATGGAGGACGCCTCTCGGCGAAGCTTTCACCTCTCACAGCCAGGTTAGCAAGCGCCATGCGTTGCCTCATGGTTAGCATCGTTTTTGAACATACAAACATCAGATCGGCGTACGGTTTGAGCTCCGTTTGATCTGATCTCCATGTTAAACACTTGCGTACGTTGGAGTTTGTTATTGTTCTAAGTGACTCTTAGCATCTTTTAGCTACGTAATATGCAGAGACGTTTTGCACAAAAGAAACAATGACGATCACTTTCCACTTCTTGTTCCGACCAGATCAAGGATGTTGTACTGCCTAGAATTGGCGCAAGTTCAGTTCCAAGTTGGGGCATCCAAGCAAAGGTTAAGCAAAGGTCCTCTTTTCCTTGGGCAGTTTCAAGTTGGAGTTTCACGGTCTTTGCTCTTGGTGTTAAGGTTCAATGGAACAGATGGTCAGACTTACACAGAAGAAGCAGAAACCGAATCTCAGGCACGCTGAGTTGCATCTCAAGAGGTCAAATATGGTCAAATACTGATATTCAGCCAAATCATTTGAGCTTTGACATGTTTGTGAACCATGCTTGCTTTTGGTTCAAGGCCTCCTGGTTTTTTCCGGTTTTAGTGCATATGTGTTGCGCATGTCGGAGAGCAGGCACTTTTGCTTGCTCTTTCTCTGTTGGGAGTGCCTTGATGACAATATTGTCAGGGTGTGACTTCGACAATGGTGGCAGGTGCTGAACTCATGCAGTGTAGCAAGCGTCCATGCATCCAAGCGGCTACTCCAATGTCTCGGACGGGAAATCTACGGTGAAGAATGCTGCGAGGTGGGAAGCAGATTGTTTGGTGGTTCGAGGGAACAATTACGCACTGACTGCAAATGTGGTGCACATATGGCAGTTAAAAACCCAATCCATTCTAAGAACAAGGCGGAAGTTCATGGGGATGTAAAGTAGGTAGTATGTTGCAAGATTTGGGGATCTTCAACTTTCAGATGAACTCCAGCTTCGTTTGCCGTCAAATCGTCCAAGGCGATGGAAGGCAGCTCAGGATTGCTATTCTGTGTGCCCATGTCGCTTGCTTTGCCCGAAAACGACTTTGGTCGAAATGGATCGAAATGGGACAATGGCAGACACCATCGATGTCCATGCTGCTTGGACACAGAACTACAACTCAATGTTCTTGTGTTCTTGCTTGTGGGAGCAAAACTTTGACTCTGACTCTTGTTGGCTGGCAGTTATTTTATTCGTTTCAGCGATGCTGGCCTGCTGACATTTTGCCGATTGGGTCTTCTCATGCAGATGTAGCTGAAGTAGTTGTTGAACGTGGTTAATCACCACTGTTCAATCAGCATGGACCGTCTCCTTGCACCCAATGTGAAGAAGTTGTAAATGGTGGTAAAGAAGTGTGACACAGAGAGCGGGGAAGAGAGGGGTTCAGGCCTTCATAATCAACTTGTTTTCGAGCACTGCGGTGAAACCTGTGCTGTCGAATGCAATTGGTGACGCGGGTCCGCGGACGGGCGCTTTCAAGCTGCGCTGTGGCATGCCTCGTAACTGGGAATGCCTAGGGCACCAGCTGCGGCAAGCTTGTTTAATGCGTTTTGCCAGTTACACATGGAAGTGGAAAACCTCCTGTTTGTAAAGGAGAGTAGTCTTCCAAGAGGCCCATGCCATCCACTTCCATGCTAGTGAGTCAGTGTATATTCTTGACTGGCCAAACGCCTCAAGTCCATTTTTTTGATATCATATTATGATATCCTATCCGACGATCCGATATGACTACCTCTTGAAGGGGAAGCCGTACCCGCAGACGTGTAGCAGCAAGAAAACAGGCGGCCTGGATTGGCTGGTTCATCCAAGTTGACAACTTCCAAGCGCATAAGATTGGATGATAGCATTTGCATTGCAACCGGTTGCAGTACGCATCGGCATGACAACCGACATATAGTGTTTTGTTCCTGGCTTGGGATCCTCAGACGTCCCAGTTCAATATTCCAACATTCGACCAAGACCATGGTCTACTTGCAGGGCATTTGACAGATTGCAAAAAGCCTTTTGGTCGCTCATCCGTTGCTTGATATTTTCACAGTTTACAGCTTTAAGATGCTTTAAGCCTTTAAGCTCATTCGCTTGCAGGCAGATCAAGACCTAGAGGATGGCGTGAGAAACCCGCCTGTGAGGGGCGGCAAAGGAGGAGCTGGCGGACACAAAAAAACAGGTGGCCCCATGGTGGCCCCTCCCGTCCCCTGCAAGAGTGTAGTTATCCATTGCGAGCAAAAAGCATGTGGACACGTTGATGTTTGATGTTTTAGAGCCGTGACAGCACCAGCACCCTGCCGACATGCAGGACATTTGGTGTTCAGGGTTCGATGTGGGGTCATATTTTCACATGTTCATTGCATTGAAAGAGGGCCTTTGTTTTCCGTGAGGCAAAGTTCCTGTTAGCAGCTGTCCACAGAGAGCACGCTCTGCTCTTAAGGCAGTGTCCAGCTTTCAACAAAGGCCGCTCGTAAGATAGGCTGGCTTAGCTTCCTCCAATTCCGACAATAAACAGACCAAGAGGGCTTGATAGATATATTGCATTATATTGCAATGGTACAGAAAGAGACATATCCATAGCAAAGCAACCTTTTTGAGGCTTGGTGGGGCCATATCCCAAATAATGAAGCTTCACCGGAGAACCCAGTGTTGCTTTATCCTACAAGAACATGATACGTCAAATGTCAAGAGAAAGTTGAAAGTGTCAGAGCTTGTGCTGAATGCCACTAGGAACAAGGACGCTACTAGGGGCTCCTGGCATCGCTACTAGGAACAATGACGCTACTAGGGGCTCCGGGCCGTACTGCTAGGAACAAGGACGCTACTAGGCTGAAAGCTCGCATTATTTACGGGGCTCACGCCCAACAGCGGGCCAGCAGGGCTGGTGTGTTCCATGCAGCGATTGGGCACCGTGGCCTGGGCAAGAGCCCGGAAACCATTTATGTCCCAACAAAACTGCCGTGATCCCTGACACCCTCCAGAGCCGAAATCTTTGTAGCATCCCTAAGATCCTGAGAGTGATCGATTTGTTGAGTTCTGCTGTGATTTCTGTGCGGAAAACGCGCTCCCAGGCCGAAAGGAAAAGTGGGGTGAAGTGGTGAAAGAGGAGTGCCTACCGGTCTATATCGCGGCAAAATTTTAGCTGTTTGACCGCAACCGGGACAAAAGCAACCGGTAGATGACGAACGGCACAGGCTGCTACGATTCTGTTTCATTTGCATTCCATTGCACATCCGATTCGTTTGATGTCATTTGCGTACAGCATTGCATCTGGAAGGCGTGGAAACATATGGAAACACTGTGTCTTCCATTGGCGACTTTTTGGTGTCGAGAAGCTGGTCGCTCCTTTCTCCCAGGACATGAAGATCATCAAGGTCACCACCAGCTATGTGAGGAACTGCTATCGTTTGGGTGATGCCTTGGTCTTGGAGCTCAAGTTCATGCAGGCGCGAGCGGGAGTGGGGGTGTGACGTTCAACGACTTATGATGAGGCACACGTTCATTTGAAAGGACTCTAAACCCCCGCTGCACTTGGTGTTCTGACTTTTCGGTACTTTCTTGTTTCCTTCATGCAGTCGATGATGTAAGTGTTGCAGTCTTGCAGTCCAGCAGGCCCAGCCGCTCTTCAACGGAAAGGCTTTCGATTTGCTCCTCAGACTGAACAAACAATTTGGACCTCATGGGAAGCTCCACACCGGAAGTAATCTGGAAGCTCCCACGAGAGATCCCAAGGCCCTTGCCTGACTATGTGGTGGCAGATGAGGAGATGCCAGGCTTCGAGCAACGGTCAACGCTCCAATTGCTGGGGGCTTGTGGTTTTTCCTAAGGCTCACCATTATAGTCAAAAACGTGTTGAGAGTGAAGAGGAGAAAAGAAGTGATGGGTGAGGGTGTTTTCAAGCTACGCTTTTGCATGAAGCCATGTGATATCATGTGATGCAGTTTTCAAAAATTCTTCACTTGGAGTCAAATGTGCAAATTTGGAGCGTCTAGACTCCGAGAGAGGTACATCACAGATATCCGGCTAAGGTTGGCGGCCATGCACGGAGGCCCTTTGCTTCCACTGGGCCCAGCACATAGCTCTCAGGAGACTTTTTAGAAACAGCCTGGGTTGTAGGAGGACCCCTATCAATATCATTGTCAACATTGTCGTGCAAAGCAGACAAACCTGGGACACTCAAAGGCCCGGAGGACTCCCCCTGTTTCCTCAGCTGAAGCCTTTGCTTTTTCGCAGTCATTTTGTGTTACCTTTTATTGAACTTGATGTGCCCAATAAATCGTTTTAGGTTTCTTTCTTTTTTTCCCTTCCACGTGTTTCTTCTGGTTTGCAGCTGCACTTTCATGTGCGAAGTAGGTCTTGCCGATCGTTGGTGCCTGTTTATGTGACTTGTGCCACTGACTGCACTCAATTGACACGGCAGATCCAACCCTTTCATTGAAGACACTGTCCAGCCCGTCAGCCCATGGGCCTATATCCCATTTGAGACCCCATCAACGCCCTTAGGAACCGGGTTCTCACCGAGCCACCGGGCGCGTCCGAGCCTGGCAGGAGTTGATCGCAAAGGGCGGAGGTGCTTACCGGCACTGGCGCGAAGTCATCACGCGCGGATTCGCCCCTTGAACACGGTTTGGGACTTGGGGAAGGTTCGGTTTGGGACTGGGGTAATTATATAATGACTGGTTTTTGGACTTAAAGAGGGAAACGGCAAGAATAGACCAGGTGACTGGACACGAATCCTCAGCAAGCCCCACCACGTATTTAGTGATTATGATTTGCACCTATGACACTCATTGACATATTTCAACCTTTTTTGCAGAATGGGGCCCAACTGAAGGTATTGTCATCTCCAAAGCGTGTCCAAAGGAATACGCTGCAGAAGCACACAGATACACTGTTCACACCAAACAGCCCATCAACCCCCTCAGAGTGTCAGAAGGAGAGACTTTGTGCTTCTGAATTCTAGCATCATGTTTTACCTTTGCTACCAACCCAGGAACACACCAGCAGCCGGCTTTGGTTCTCCTTGCCCAAAGATGTGGCCCTGAACCTTTTCCGCAGGAAGTCCTGACTATGCAGCTGAGATTCTTCATGATATTGGGTTTGCTTGGGGTCTGAGAATGACCAGAAGCTGAAGCCCCTTTGAACTTTGAACCCCCTATGTTCTTCCTTCTTCAGTGGCATCTAGGAAATCCTTCAAGGCAAAGTTCTGAACCTTAGCAGCATGAGCACCCACAGCAGTACGTTGAATATCGTTGACTGCTACGCTTGTTTCCGGGATGGGTTGATTCACCAAGGAGGGACATATCGCGGCTGGTTGCAGTCGTATTCCCCATGACGCCCTCCATGGGCTTTGTGGAGGTCCTGCACAAGCCCAACAAGACACTTGACTGACCAGAGCGAAGCAAAACGCTTGTATATAGCTTGCTGTAGAAATGCATCCTTTCCCTTTGTAGTCTTTGAGAAAACCGATTATGTGTCAATACTCTGTCAACTTCTATACAACATACTTGAAAGTATTTGTTTGTCAGACCTTCAAGCTTCCGATCTGAAGTTTTTGGTCTACCTTTTTGCCCAGGAAGGCTAAAGACTATGACCCTACGAAGAGGTGCGGTGGTTCCAAATCAGCGACGGTTGGAAGCCAAGCAAAACGGTTGGATTCCACCGGCTCCTGAAAGAATCCAGCGGCGCGTTCCGTCTGTGGACAGACTACGGACAGACTGCGGACAGAGAGATCCAGGCGGCGTCGCAAGGAGATCCACCGTGAGCTGTTCTTTGAGGCCTTCCCAAGGATTGGCGTGGAGCCGCATTTGGTCGATAGGCCGGAGGGGGGCAAACGGAAGATGTTTGGAGAAGAGGTTTTGTGTGGTGGTAGTTTTCCCAAGTTTTCCCCATGTACTTCCGTTCCGCCCAGTGCGCCATGAGACTCTAGCCTTCATGCCGAAAACGACATGTTTTCCCTTCCTATCTACTATGAAAACATATGAAAACATCAGTGAGGGTCTCTAGATTTTCTATGCTTCTTCACTCCGAGCGGACTCCCCCCTCGCTTCGTCAATTCGTCCACCGTCCTCCTTCTTGCTGTCCCAGCTAGCCTTGTCAATTCGTTGATGCGATCCTGCATAGCAGACTCTGAGCGATCCTGCAGATTGGGGCACTGGACAGGATTTCATGCTATCCTAGAATGTAGATGACAGTGCACATGTCCGAACATATGCCAGAAGTCTTAGAGTCTGAGAATATCTCAGAACTTCAGAACGCAAAAGGGCACACATTATGAATTGGCAGCATGGCGGTATGTATATATGCATATCTGAATATACATATGGCAGCTCTCATATGTAATTGTCAGGATCGTTTGTCAGTAAGTACGCATGCCCTTCTTCCAAGCCGCCTCTCAGTGTGGATAGCAATGCTTTTTCAGTTTGGCAACTGACTCAAACTTGTATATTATTGCATTTGTGTGCCTGCTGGTTCTTCCTGAGTAGTCCACCCACAAAACTCGCAATGAGGGGTCGGGTCAAACAGCTGCTTCAAAGACAGACCTGTCGTGGGCTATGGCAAGGTGGGAATCACTCGGACATACTCGGACTAAGGTAATTTTTGGTTTTGTGAGGTGAATCGAAGGTCCAAGGATATTCATTCATGCTAGATTGAACAGATACTAATTGCTGCGACATGAGGACAAGCAGGAGAGCCAGGTAATCAACAGTAAGGATTGTTTTTGAACTGGTCTATGTTAAACCTGCATGAAAGGTTTTTGTATACCGTATACCTGTTTGTTGCCTCTTTCAGCATACAGTCCTGACATGATACTGTAAATTTATCTGCAGTACCTTTCGACACTGTCAGTTTTGCCCGACATGTTTTGCCAAGATGAATGGCACCTTCGCTACAGCTCCACTTGGCATTTGTTCCTTTCTGAAGGCCACAGGACACTCTACCAGGAGTTCGGTACTTGTGGCGAACCAGCCATCATGATGAGTTCAACCTCGTGCTGCAGCCTGGAGAGGCTCGGACCTGATTTCGGCCAAAAAGCAGCCAAAGAATCAATAGATGCACTTGTTCTTGCTGGACTTGGCCGCCGATGGTTGGACTAACAAGAACAAGAGCCATCGATGAGAAGCGGTCAAAGTGTGCCTCGCACTTGTTCTTGTCGCACCAGTGAGATCCCCTGAGCGATCTTGGAAGCCATTTGTATTCCCGCCAAGAGCCTCAAAGAGCATATCCATGATCCCTTTAGAATGCTCGTCAGATCTACGAGAAGCGCATGCCCTATGCCTTTGCAGAGCACTTTGGAGAGTTCGAGAAGACTGGTGCAGTACTTTTCCCACCACCTGCTTGCTACCAGTACTACGAGAACAAGGTGCTGACGTCCGCTCAGCACAATAGACATCAAAAGACCAATTGGAATCCTTCAAATCAATGACGTGTCCAATCTTCGCCTCGGAGTTAACAGATTGCCGAATCTGATTGACCGTGATTCATTCGTACTTCAGACATCCACATGGTCCCCATATGGTATTCTTATGATTTCTTATCAAAGTCAGTATTGTTTTTGTAATGTTGTTTGGCATGTGCTTTGTACTTTGCCGAGCTTGTGAACAGTATATACTATTATATACTTTTGTTCAGTCATGTTCGTTCGTTTCACCATCATATGTGGGATTCAACGTATCCACCCGTGATGTACCAGTGGTGATGCACCAGTCGTGTCAGGTTGCATTGACACGACTGTTCCAAGATTCCAACGTCTTGATGCCTGACACATGGGTGTGGACTCCCATGCTGTGTGGACTTCCTTGCGTTTGGGATCATCTGGGAACAAACACATGGTTTCACCGCCATTTTCGTTGGCCATCAATCGTTTGCCGTTTGCTTGGGTTTTGTTTTGGGACTTGTTTCACCAGTAGCATGTGTCACACGTTTTGCCATTTGGCAACTCGTATCGAAACCGCATAAGTTTGACATTCTGAGAATAGATGTTGTGGAGACTGCAACCACGACAACCAGTCTTGACATGGGACAGGAAGCTTGGAAGACAGCAACATCCCCGCACGAGGTCTTTAGCAGTTTGGCAGATGCAATGGCGCACCGGGACAAGATTCAGTACCCCGTGGTGATCAAGGTGCTGTGACATGCAATAATAAGATGTGTGAGCTAAGGTGGAACCTACCAGCGGTGGCCTCCAACCTACTAGGCGATGGCCTCCAACCGAATAGCAATGGCCTCCAACCTTAAAATGTGAGCGAAGAGGGAGCAAAGGGGGCAACAGAAGAGTTGGTGTCGAGTTATTTCGATGCTCCAGATGCGAACGTCTTGGGGTCTTGGAGTTGTGATGTTCGTGACGCCAGGATCCCTATGGCTACTCTAGCATCGGCCTGCCAGGGGCTTAGCTTGTTTGACTGATTTAGGGTGATTCCGAATTTGAATCCAGGCACGCTGCATTTACTGCATGTTTTTTTCAATGACAGACAGCTTTGATCGAAGCATCACAGAACCATTCTGACAGACCGTGAGAACAGCATTTATAGTAACAGCTTGCATTCAGCTCGCCCTGCACTCACTGCAATTTGCAAGGCTGCAAGCAGAAAATGCACACGACATTGAAGAAGCCTTCAAAACCTTCTTTGCGGAGGCAAGGTAGTGACTAAGAGGGTTGCCGTTTGATTCCTTTTGTTATTCTTGTATTCAGTCACTGATCTTAATGTTTTGTCTGTTTTTTTTGCAGCTATTGTGATTCATTAGAGTTAGCTTTAATCCAGGTCATAAGTTCACTGGAAGGGCTGTGACTCTGACTCTAGACTTGGCTGGGCCATAGGGCCTGTAGGGACAAGTGGCAAAATCAGCGGACTCCAGCGGAACGGATGACGGCCGAATCGTGTCATCCTAATCGGCGGAAGATCAGCAGCTGACTGAACCATGGTGACCATGGTGGCTTGACACCACCGGTGTTTGACGCAGCTGATATCGTCTTACATCGGTTTTTGACATAGTCTCACGTCATCGCTTCTGAGGCACAGCCCGGTGTGGAGGTCTTGGTTCAACGCAAAGTCAGAGCACTGAGAGAGGCGTTCGGAACCGGGCAACCAGTGGAAGTGGAGTCATTGTTTCCAGCAAAAGGGGCTGCTTTATATGTGCATTTCTTGACACCATTCTGAATACACAAGATCACTGTTACAAGAGTGTTTTGTTAGGAACAAGAAACCACTGGAAGCCTTTCAGCGGGATTTGGCTGTCAATACTATAGTTAATGTTGCAAATCTTGGGACCAGAAACAAGAAGCTACTACCAGTAGTAACAAGTGCATCGCTTCTAGTAACAAGTGCCTTACTAGTAGTAACAATGTTTGCTATTTAGAAACAATAAGCTAATAGCTTCTTGTTACTACTAGTAAGGCACTTGTTACTACTAGTAAGGCACTTGTTCCTAGTAGAAAGTCTTCCAGGCACGGGTCACCTATGTGGATGGCCGGCCCTTCCATGGCTACTGGCGGATCCGGCAAAGCCTACGGAGTGCCTCCGCAGCGAGCACTCGTGGAGGCTTCCAGGACCAACTGGTGGGTACTGTTGGAGCTGGAAACGGCCCAGAAACGAGCAGAGGAACTTGGATTTGGGGGTCATTCAGCAGTAATGAGTGAGGTCCTGAGGAGTGAATAGTGGTGATTTTACTATTTGCCACTGGGGTTTTCTTGGCTCCATTGACCTTCAGCTGCACAAGCACAACCTTATCAGCTCCGGTATAGCGTACCAGTTTGCAGAACCGGACAGAGAACACATCCGGTTCATGCAATCATGCAGTCGATGTCATGGTCGAATACAGCAATGGCGCCTCACGGTCGCGTGCAGGACTTCAACTTTGATCTAGAAACCATTGCCCCCTTTGTGGAGAGCTTCGCAAACAAGACGGGCATTCCTGTTGGAGGTATTTGCCAAGATGTTTCTTGTGGTTGTCAGTTTGTGCGCTACAAACCTTCTCGGAAATTTCATAGAGTTCCTGATGCTTTGAGCCAGACAGCACCTGTTACTGCAATGCGCTGACAGTGTAGGCTGACATTGTGTGGAGTTTATTCAGATGCACTGCGTAGTGTTGGCAGCGTGAGGCGTGGATTTGATTTGGAAGGATAGCCCAAACACACAAGAAGAGCCGTACACCTTGGAGGCACTGCTTGCCTGGGATTGGAAACGCTCAGCTGACCTTCACTGCTTAGACGCCGGCGCGCGGAGACAGGTAGGAGTGTATGGTAGTGTGGCTCAATGAACTAACTTGCGCTTGTCTCAGCTGTTGGTCGGCTTGGAAGAAGATGGCTTGTGGGCGGTTTGAATGTGAGACAAACGGAGTACTGTAGGTCACACATGGCCTGCCTAGCGAGAAGTAGTCCAGTACCTTGAGAAGGAGAACATGTGCATCTCACATGTAGCCGTAGCCGTTTGGTCATTTGCGTCTTCCAATGCACTTGATGAATGGCTGGCTGTTGGAAGACCTGCCAGGTCTCTCCGACCAGTGACATCAATCCTCCCAGCCCGCCGGACTGGAAGGAGGGATATGCAGAGTTCAAGCATACCAAGGCACGAGCACAAAGTATTGGTCGCATTTGGTCACTGTGTTCGAAAGATGAACGTATTGCAACAATCAGAAATAGTAAGAAACTAATTCGTTGATGAGTTGTGGAATGTCTTGCTTAGCTTGCTTTTCTTCTCATGGCACCAAATCTTGGAACTTGAATGCAACATGGAAAAGGACCTCGAGCTTTTGTATGCATGTAAATCCTTGTCCTTCTCGGTCAGGGTTTTCGCAATGCCTACTTGAGGGTTCGCAAGGCACCTAGCTACGTTGTTGGCATCTGCGGGGCCACGAAACGCCCTCGGGTTTCGTGGTCAGTCTCCGTTTTGTGTAGCTTCTTAGGGCGAAAGTGGGCAGAAGCCATGGCTCTTGCTGTGGCTTGAATGCAAGTTAAGCCAAGCATGCCAAGCTGCACATCCAAAGGGTTTATGTTTTTGATAATACATGAAACATCCACCAGGTTTCACTGATTTCAGAAGTTGTCCAATCCTCCGCAACCAAGCACTTCAGCAGTCATTGCAAGCACACCAATAGAAAACAAGAACAATACCAAGTGACACGGTGCCCTAGTCGTTTTCCCTACCCATTTGCGCAGTTGTGTGAGTTTAAGTCTTCATTTGGAGGTACGGTATGATGAAGCTGTGCATGAAATATCGGAAAGTTGGATAGCTCCAACGGGCAACCGGAGGGCAAACCCAGCAAATGTATTCTTTGCACAATTTGGCTGTGGGTCAAAACCAGGATGCCTTGGTTGACTTACCTGGGAGGTCGTTCGCTACATGGTGGACTGGTCGGGCTCCAGGTTTTGACCAGGGCTCCCATGTTGCACGTGTGGCCGGTGAAGGTCCAAACCGACAAATGCTGATAGCACACAAGCATTGGAGCACAGTCTCCAACTCAGGTTGTGGACAGGTCTTCCTGGCAGTCTTTGCTATGAACGTTTGAGCTCAAACCTTGTGTCATCATTGCTTGCAACATGCTCGTTTAATGTGGATACCAGGACGAAGTCCAGAAACAGCTTAATATACATTGACATGATTTGCTGGCCTACTAAAGACGTGCTTTGCAGTTAATGCAGTTCAGCATTCAATGTTCTCCCACTCCTTTAACTAGCTCCAGGCACAGACGAAGCAAGAGGCATCTTTTCATTGGTCGGGAACTCATTGAATTCCTTGGTTTTTTTCTTTTTCGGAGCCAATGGCAGATGTGCATGATGTGCCGTTTGTTGTAGACAGTGATTTTCCTCCAAGAGAATCATATGGTGACGATGATCTGGCCGAAGTAAAGACTCCAAAGCTCGTTCCCTCTTGCCTGCCAATTCTCTCTCTTGGACAGATGACGGATGACCCGTCCGCGGATCCGACCCAGTAGACAGCGACTTCGTTGAGACCAAGGACTCGAATCCCTGCTGCGGAAGTCAGAGGTGCGTATGTTCATAGCGCGCGCAGCGGATGTTCTGGCGGCGCGCACCAGGCGCAGGATCATCCCGAAAATGCGGATCGAAGCATATGAGCTACGATCAAAATATGCGAAAACCACTTTAAAGTAAAGAGGGGTAGTGTGCACAAAACCCTGCAAAACGATAATGTCCTCCTCAAAACCGATAACGCCAGCACTGTATATGACCATAAGCATGCGGCGAGCTCAAAACACTGTAAAACGATAAGGTCTAATTCAACACCGATGACGTCCATTTGTTAGTTGAAGAATCATACGGAGTTTTGACCGTCCCTCATATAAACAAACAGATACAACGATATTTTCCAGCATACACAAAAGATACCAGGCAGTGCCGCAGTGCTTGGCACAGGTTCCTATTGTTGTTTGTTCACACCTTGGCAGGTCGCTCCTGAAACCTTGGATGCCTTATCAACACTCCAAAAGCCACCGGCTGAGAGTTCCATGAGGTTCCATGTGTCGTTTTTGGTCACAGACCGGGTGTGTTTTGGTCAAGTTTCTGTTTCAGGTTTGTAATGTCAAGAGCTCCATTCTGTGTCATTTGGTTGAGAAGCAAAGCCTGCGATTCAGTTGCGTTTTTTGTTCAACAGGTTTTGTGGGAGTTGTTTTAAGATGTTTAAGGTGATTGTCAGCAATGTGAGCAAGTTTGTTCCAACTGCACCTGCGTTCGGCTCAGGAGCTACTTCATTCGGCTCCTGGCCGTTCCAAAAAGAGGAGACGAGGACATGTTGCTATCAGTGAACATCCAACTTGTAGCTGTCAGCCGGCGCACGGATGATGATGCAGGATCCAATGAACACGACCCTGGCAACCCTCCACCGGCAGGGAGTGAGCTTTGACGCGGGGACCTCACAGTGAGCTTTGAATCGTTGGGTCACAGAGAAGCTTTGCCTGGATCCGACGTGAGGACGTGATTTTGCTGGCCCATACCAACCACAGGACTGGAGAAAGACGACTGCTAAATGTGATCCAATGTCGCATGCTTCGACAACCCCCGACCTAAACAACGCTGACCATTCACGAAAGCTAGCGTGCTAGCTGCGTTCTTCTTTGCTTTGTGTCCTAAAGATCCCTGAAGCTGGGGGGTCCGGGCACCCCACTTATCGTGATATAACGCTAAGGCCACCCCCCCGGGGGTTCAACTCCCAGAAGGGACACATGGGAGATCCTGTTGTGAAAACCTGACTTCAGATGATGCAGATGTCATTCTTGACCCCACGTTACCCCAAGAAACGTGAAAGAGTGTTGAAACGAAGGTGTCCGTCAGAGGTCGTTTTTGCGTGGTTCGAGAAGGTTTTTTCAGGCACCTGCTTCAAGATGCAGTTGGATTGCTGGCGTACTATAGTTTGCTTGTTTTCTGGAAGCATGCTTAGGGGTCGCTTTAGGCAATGCCTTGTAGGCTTTGCTCGCAGTATGTTCTGCTGCTGGTTTGCAGCTGTTTTGCTGCTGGTGTGCTGCTGCTACTTGTTGCTGTTCAGCTGCTGGTTTGCTTCCGTTCTGCTGCCGATGTGCTGCTGGTCTGCTGCTGTTGTGCTTGCCTCTTATCGCTTTGCTCGCTTTCGACCCCCTCCCCTGGCCTCAAGTTCATTTTGCGCTGTCGGTGTCAATGTCTCACCAGCCACTGGATTACCCCAGGAGCTGGCACCTGGACAGGAACTCCTTGCTGCTGGATATTTTGGACAAAGCTTCCGAGAAGTGGCTGCAGGACCTGCTGTTGAACAAACGCGCCTCCAAGCACTTGCGGAAACGGGGGGCCGGGGGATTGGGAGCAGTTTGGGGTGCTATGCGAGCATGGGGGAGTGTACTCAAGCGGTTGGCCTTCGGGTTTCAAACACACTTGGACCGTTGCAAACACAGAGAGTAGGCCATACCTGCTGCGTTGCGCAGCCTTGAGAGTAGGAGAAGCACCTGGCTTTCTTGAATTTGGCACGCCTTAGTTGGACCGAGGTTGGGCGAATGGTTGACAGTGCATTTGTTTTTCCCCGCCTGTCAGGTGAGGGTTGTTAGATTTTACGACAGCCCCATCTCCTCCTCCTCCTCGTCCTCCTCCTCCTCCTTCTCCTCCGCGTCCTCTTCCGCCTCGTCCTCCTCCGCCGAACCTCAACCACGACCATCCACGCCCAGTGTTCCCTGCCGGACCTCAACCGTGAGCTCCAGACCCAAGTGTTCCCTGCCGGACCTCAACCACGACCATCCGCGCCCAGTGTTCCCTGCCGGACCTCAACCACAGCACACAACCACAAACACAACCACAAACACACAACCGCAAACACATCACCACAAACACAACAACAAACACACAACTACGAGCACAACCAGAAACACACAACCACAACCACACAACCACAAACACAACACCGCAAGCACACAACCACAAGCACACAACCACAAGCACAACCACAAGCACACAACCACAAAGACACAACCACAAACACACAACCACAAACGCACAACCGCAAACACAACAACGAGCACACAACCACAAGCGCAACCACAAACAGACAACCACAAACACACAACCAC